>OZ005662.1:127130616-127363116 GCA_963930645.1 Salticus scenicus | reverse complement strand
AGGTGTCGTCAATACCTTTAAAACGAATGATTGACCTATAAATCTGTGATAATTTAAAACAAAGTTATCCATTTTTTTTACTTTTTACGAAAAAAAACTTAGAAGAAAAAATCGCATTTTTTAAAAAAGTTTTTTAAACGAAATTTAATCAAACTTGATATTTAGTTGGCCCCTGACATAAACTGGTGCTGATTAGATTTGGGGATCAATCGCTCAACAGGAGGCGCTGTGATCGTATTTTTTTAAAATTTTTAACATGGCAGTATAGGACAAAATTTTGTATAAATGTACATAATGAGAGTTATTCTTAACCTGTGATTGTAAAATTAATATGAATTATTGATAATAGTAGTAGTTAATTAGGAAAAAAAATTGTGCATGTGGGGGCGTCGCTCCCCCCCCCCCCCCAACTGGGGGGGGATTTTCAAGGTGGTTATCTTTCAAAAGGTCTCGTCAATACCTTTAAAACGAATGGTTGAACTATAAATATGTGATAATTTAAAACAAAGTTATCGATTTTTACTTTCTTTTATATGTAATATAGAGAAAGTATTGGATTCGCGAAAATTTTCGACCTCCGTTTTTTGATGGATTTACATGTTTTGGGATGTCTAGATTACGAATTAATAGTTTTTAGAAAATGTCTGTCTGTCTGTCTGTATCATTTTTTTGTGGACGTTGTATCTCACGAACCAATGAATGAAAGTGACATGAACTGGTGCTGATTAGATTTGGGGATCAATAGCTCAACAGGTGGCGCTGTGATCGCATTTTATGCAAATTTTTAACAAGGCAGCATAGGACAAAATCCCGTATAAATGGGCATAATGAGAGTTATTTTAAACTTGTGACTGTAAAATTAATATGAATTATTGATAATAGTAGTAGTTAACTAGGAAAAAAAATTGTGCATGTGGGGGCATCGCTCCCCCCCCCCCCCCAACTGGGGGGGGATTTTCAAGGTGGTTATCTTTCAAAAGGTCTCGTCAATACCTTTAAAACGAATGGTTGAACTATAAATATGTGATAATTTAAAACAAAGTTATCGATTTTTACTTTCTTTTATATGTAATATAGAGAAAGTATTGGATTCGCGAAAATTTTCGACCTCCGTTTTTTGATGGATTTACATGTTTTGGGATGTCTAGATTACGAATTAATAGTTTTTAGAAAATGTCTGTCTGTCTGTCTGTATCATTTTTTTGTGGACGTTGTATCTCACGAACCAATGAATGAAAGTGACATGAACTGGTGCTGATTAGATTTGGGGATCAATAGCTCAACAGGTGGCGCTGTGATCGCATTTTATGCAAATTTTTAACATGGCAGCATAGGACAAAATCCCGTATAAATGGGCATAATGAGAGTTATTTTAAACTTGTGACTGTAAAATTAATATGAATTATTGATAATAGTAGTAGTTAACTAGGAAAAAAAATTGTGCATGTGGGGGCATCGGTTCCCCCCCTGGGGGGGAAGTACCCCCCCCCCCCCCGGGGAAGTAAATTTTCAAGATGGGTATCTTTCGAAAGGTCTCGTTGATAATAGTAATAGTTAACTGGGAAAAAAATTTTGTGCATGTGGGGGCATCGTTTCCCCCCCCCCCACTGGGGGGGAGTACCCCCCGGGGGGCAAAGTTTAAAGTTGGGTATCTTTCGAAAGGTCTCGTCAATACCTTTAAAACGAATGGTTGAATCATAAATCTGTGATTATTTAAAAATCGATTTTTTTTTTTTTTAATATTGTTACTGATTGAATATGTATAGGAAAATATAGAAGAAAGTATTGTGATGGCCACAACATACTAGTTTTAACTTGATGCGAGATGGGAAAAAAGAAAAAAGTTTTTAATTGGTTTAAATAAACAAAAAAGAACGATAAATGATTTTTTCCTTAAGAGTGAGCAATAACAAATTTCACCAAGAGCCGTTGCCGATGTTATTCTATGGGGAAATTAATTTTTATAATTCATTACCTAATGTATTTATTTTTTTAATTCTGTTCTCACATTTGTAAATATTCACAATCGTTAAATTAGTACACATTTTCCAAAAAAAGATACATTTTTTGGTATTTCATTTTGTGGGGGGGGGGGGGGGGGGGAGGAAAGGAAAAGAAAATAAGAAAGAGAAAAATACACTTATTGAAAATTTGGATTTTTGAATTTAGAATTACATAAAAAAAAAATAATAATTGGAAAATATATTTAGCGATTGTAAGTTTTCTGAATATGAAAACAGAATTTTAAAAATATATAAGGTAATGAGTAATCATGAAATCAAATTTTCCCATAGAATAACATGGTCCACAGCTGATTAGATATTGTCCCCTCTGAAAATATGAAGTTGCTTTCCTCAGCAACAGTTACTTTCATTTCTTAAAATTTATTCTGAAAGTTTTATGTTTTACCCCAATTATAATGGAATATCTTTTAAACTTATTGACAAAGGGGAAAAAAATATTTTTCAAGTGTTCAACTTTGACTAAAACCAATACTTTTGTTTAGCATCATACGAGAATCTTACATATATATAAATGTGAATGTCCGTGAATTTATTTGACTGAGTTTCACGCCAAAACTGCTCGACGGATTTCGATGAAATTTGTAATGGAGATAGCTTATACCCTAACTTAAAAAGTTGGCTACCTTTTATTCCAAAAAAAAATTTGTTTTTGCGATTTTTATGCATAAAATAGCAATTTTGTGCTAATAATAGCAAAAAATTAGCCATTTAAATTTATCCCATAGAATAATAATAGAGGAAGAAGGAGCACGCCAATAGTCTTAATGCATACAAACCCCTTCTAGTGAAATGCCAGCGAAAGCTACTTTTGCTACTCTCAATATTGAAGTTTGTTAATAAAGGCTTGTTAATAATCGCTGTTTTTTGTGGCAACACAACAGCTTATGTAGAAACCTTATGCTCCTTCTTCCTTTATTATTATTCTATGATTTATCCATAATTTAATTGTTGCCAAAAAAAAATTATTTTTTTTTTTTTCAACAGGAAAATAAATACATTTATTTAAAAATGAACGATAAAAAATTATAAAAAAAAAAATTATGCATCTCACAAAAATTGACGTCATTTTTAATTACAAATTTCTTTTACACATTGATAAAGTGCTAATACGCAAGCGAAGTGATGACGTCACTGGCCGTTTGTGGATTCAAGAAAAATATGTCCTATGTTCAACGCCCATTGGATTTTTTGTAAAAAATTATTAAAAATCGAGGAAAATTATTTCCCGATTTTAATCCCCATATTTAGGTATAGATATGTATTAGTTATCATGTCCATGCGTTAGATTAAGTTATTTTTGTTGTAAAATTGACAAAATTTGAATTTTTAATATCAAAACTCTAGGAAAAAAAATGGCAAACTTCTATATTCGATTGAAAACACAAACATTTCATTTCAAAGGATGATATTTACACAATAAATATCCAACTAATACACTAATTAAAAGGAAAATGATAAATATTCTATCATAATTTGAAGTCAAATTTCTTTCCAAAATAAAATGCGTCTAAATAAAGTATCTGATATAAGATACGATATTGCAGCGGAATAGATTTGATATCGGTCATCCTTAGCAGAAAAAAAAATATATATATACAAATTATTTGGCGAACATAATTTAATTCCTTTCAAAAATCATGGTTATTTTAACAACTTATATTAAGAGAGTAATGAATAATATGAAACAATATTTCGTACAATGCATATTACGAAAATATACATCTGGCATACATATTTTCGTATTACGTTTTTGATCACCAAATACAATAAGCGCCAAGAACGACAGAGTTTTGAAATTTAAAATTAAAATTTTGTCAATTTGATAGCAAAATAACTCAATCTAACACATGCACACGATAACTATAATCTATACTAAACTAATATTATAAATGCGAAAGTTTGGATGGATGTTTGTTACTCAATCACACCACAACGGCTAACCGGATCTGGATGAAATTTTGTATAGAGATAGGTAATAGTCTGGAATAAGACATAGGCTACTATTTATACCGGAAAAAATGTAAATTTTTAATTAATCTTCTGTATAATATAAATATTTCTTCTATAATAAAATTTTAAAATAATTTATTTTAATTTTTAATTGTTGTCAAAGAATATTTCACGTGAATAATAATAAAAAAAATAATACATATTAAATTTGCTTAGGCACATGACAACATAACGTCATTATCAAAATTAAATAATAAGAAAATGAAAGCTAATTCAGATCTGTATTAAAGAGCTTTATTAGTTGATAATCCTGGTTTTATTTTTTTAATTTTAATACTGAAGTAGATAGGACATTTTTCGCCAACACACAGAAAAATAAATTGGTCACAGTGACCTGCCAAAATGCTCAGCTGACAATACAGAATTGACTAACCAAAATAACTGACTAGCCAGAAAGTGTACTTGCTGAACTAGTTTCCAAAACTGAAAAGTGTACTTGCTGAACTAGTCACCGAAACTGAAAAGTGTACTTGCTGAACTAGTCTTCAAAACTAAAAAGTGTACTTGCTGAACTAGTCACCAAAACTGAAAAGTGTACTTGCTGAACTAGTCTCCAAAACTAAAAAGTGTACTTGCTAAACTAGTCACCAAAACACTACTCCAGACTAGGAAGGTAAATATTATTAGACAAAGAAGGCTAGTCGATAATCATAATTATCAGACCAGGAAGGTTAGTCAACAACCGAAGTTGCCAGACAAGGCAAGTTAGTCAGAATCTGCACTTGATTAAGACGGTTAGTCAGCAGCCAACAGGTATTTTACGAAGCAAGCTAGTCAATTTTCAATGAATATCTGAAGAGGCAGGATAGTCAAGACTATTTACCTGACTAATCTGTCTGGTAATATTTGAAAAGGAAAACTAGTCTCTATTTGACTAAGCTGCCTCATAATATTTGTGGAGGAATTTTATCCCGAAAAAAAATATTTGACTAGCCTGTCTCATAATATTTGAGAGAGATTAATCAAAAAAATTTAATAGATTAAAATCCCTCATATTTTATGAGGAAGTGGCCTCATACTTGTTTGCAGGGGCTTTTGAAAAAGCATTGATGTTAGTTTTAACCTCTTTACTTTTGTAATTGTTTAATCCCCCCTCCACTTTTAAATGTTCAACCTTGAAAAAATATTTAAAAACTTTTCTGAAAAATATTACTTGTCCATCAACTGGAATAAAATACTCATAGCTGCAAACTTTTTCAATTTATTCCGGAATGTTGTTAACATTCGCCCTATTCTTTATACCATATTCTTAATAGAATAATTTTCTTTAGCATGTAATTACAATTAAATATGAAGATAATTACTCCTCAAAGAATATGGTTTGAAGATAGGGCGATATACTAACAACATTCCGGAATCAATTAAAAAAGTTAGCAGCTATGAATACTGGAAATTTAACAAACTACTGAAACAAAGAATTTGCTAGTTTAATCATTCTTCCCTACCTTTATTCATCATTAACGCACGCATTTATCCAACACTTTTTTATCAAGGCATTCCAAGAGGATTGTGGCGCCACATGATTTAGTCCACTTTTTATGCACATCCTCATATATGGATTTAGAAATATATATATATTTTTTCTCACTGGTGCTTTCATTTTATACGCTGTGGTTACAAAAATAAATGTAAACTTTTTTTAAGTTCCTTTTTTTAATATTTAAGCCACCTGAATATATGTATATATTTTTTTAAATAATGGATTTTTTCCACCTGATTAAAATTACAAATAAGTACGACGATACAATGTGCTTTAACAATTGATACGGGCAATATAAACAATATGCACGGTATAGACGATACAATGTACTGAACATAAATAACATCGAACTCCAAATTTCAGGTTATTTAAAGTTTTAAAATCATAAATATTAATGATATACTTTTTTATTTTTCAAGGTGAGGGTGGACATAAAATTTGCATAAAAAACACTTTAACATATATAATAAGAATTTTTATTTTTAATCATCTCCGTAAATTTTATGCCCAGAGAAATTTTAATATATAACAATAATTTATAAGTATTTGATCATCGAAAATAACTCTCTCTTACCTGATAACATTATTTTCAACATTCTTAAATCAAGAATTTATGTGGCTTATTTAAATAAGATTTCTCCTTCATTAAAACTATGTAATTGAAATAATACATAAAAGACAAAAATCAAAATCAAAATAATTTTATTGAAAATTATAAATGTTTCATATACATGAAGAAGATTGCTCCATAATTTACATAAAAATTAATCATAATAATAATATAAAAGCACAAATATAATTAGGTAATAAAACGTAATTTGTTTATCCCTAAAGATGGCAAGCCGCTGAAAATTGTCTTTAACAATTGGTTTATTTCTTGGGACTTGATATAACTTTCCTTCTTTTTCATCAAAATAAGTTATTGTTTGTATAATTCCATCAGGTTTAAAATAGAGCTCACAAACCTTAAAAAAAAAAGAAAAAGAAAAAAAAAGACATCAGGACATTACTAAGAAATACGTTATATGAGGTGTAAATTTCACCTCATTGCATAGGTTGCATTCAATTAAGAAGTTGCATATACCATAGATGGCTTCATTGGAAATCAAATAAATCAATGAGGAGACGAAATATTCTATCAAAACCTTTCTTAATCTATGCATAAATTATTATATATATATATATATATATATATATATATATGTGTGTGTGTGTGCGAAAACAGGGCAGTTTGGAATCGCCTAGCAGAGGCCTTCATCCTGCAGTGGGTTGATAGAGGCTGAAATTGGTAATGATGATATATCTATATTGTCATATAACACCATACCTTATAATTCGTATGATTACTTTAGAAAAGCAAGCACGAGATTCTTTTTAAAATCGATCTGGTTTTATTGATTTTTTTTATTGAATTATTATTTTTTTAATGAATATGTCCCTGTTAGAACACTATTGTTAAGCATATTTGAAAGTTGACAACCATATTATAAATGCTATCGCAGCACAGCAGCTCCACCTTTCGAGCGATTGACACCAAAAGTTGATAGGCACTAATTTAGGTCCAGGTGCATCTACATATAAATTTATATGTAATTCTGAACAGTAGTCCCGTAGATACAGTAGCCACAAAATTTTTGTCACACATACATACACACACAGACGGACAGACAAGACATTTTCTAAAAATGGCCAAATCGTGGTCTAACCTCTCAAAACCTGTAAATCCGTCGAAAACCGGAAGTCGAAAATTTTTACAAATCCAATACTTTCTTCCATTGAACATACAAGGAAAAAAGAAAAAAAAAAAAAAAAAAAAAAAAATGTAATTACTAATTGTATTGCGTTAAAAATCTGAAAAAAAAAAAAAAGACTAATAATAATGATTAAACACTTATGTGAGTTGTGAACTTCAAGATTGCAAAAATGTGTTTCAAGGTCAGTGATAGTAGTTCATTGTTTAACGGCCCTCTTCACTTGGAAAAAATTCCGAAGTCGGCTGAAAACAGATAAAAAGTGTCCCACGTGGTTTTGACAGGAGGTGTTAACTAATTTGAGAAGATTGACTGACTCACTGACGAATCGTTGACTTTTTGGATGAATAAATCAAAAATCAGCTACCTCCTTACTTGCGGTTTCGCTCAAGCTTTGTTTTGTTTTGACTATTTCTTTCTTTTCTTATTTTTGTGTTACTTTTTTTTTTTCTTTGTCATTTTCACCTGACATCAAACAACTTTCTACATTTATTCTTATCTATTTATATGTATTTTAATAACGTAGCCCGACCCGACGAAGTATTTTATTCTATATTCAGCCCGTTTTAGGCTTTCAGTAGTTGTATCGGCGAATTCTGTAACAATGAAATTTAAAAAAAGTAAATATTCTTTATAATTAAACTTGCAGTTTGATATAATTAATTTAACGAAAATATAACAAAGATATACCATTATAACATTACTGATGGTATAGTCCAGGCAACGAAGGTCAAAATTTGACGAATAGAGGAAAAAAATCGTGTAGTTTTGAAATTTTACATACTCATAGCCGAGAGGGTCCTGAACAACATACTAAAAGTCCCCGCTCGTGGGGGGTGAGCGGGGGGCAGGGGGAGGGGGCATTTAAGGGGGCAATTTTCAGTTTTTATTAAATATCGTAAAAACTATCGCATTTAGAGAAAAAAATGTCAGTTACAAAATTAATCTACGTAAAATTTCCTACAAAAATGTATATTACATTTTGTTTGTACGATCATTAGTTTAGAAGATATAGGGAGATGAAATAACACATTTTCTTGAAAATTCTTTTTTGCAATAGTAAAATCAACTAAAGTGTGCAATTAAAAGGGTTCTTGTCAATTATTTTCTAATGTAAAAAACAAATATATACATAGGGAATATGCAAGGATAATACAGCATGTTTTGTAAGTTTTAAATAATTTTAAGGCTAGTAGGCGCAAGTGGCGGTTTGAGTAAAAATCTGGATAAGTCCAGTCAAAATAGGAAAAATAGAAAAAAAAAATCGTGTAGTTTTGAAGTTTTGCACACTCATAGCAGAGAGGGTCCTGAACAACATACTAAAAGTCCCCGCCCGTGCAGGGTGAGCGGGTGGCAGGGGTACATTTAAGGGGGGCAATTTTCAGTTTTTATTACATATCTTAAAAGCTATCGCATTTAGAGAAAAAATGTCAATTACAAAATTAATCTACGTAAAATGTCCTACAAAAATGTATAGTACATTTTGTTTGTACGATCATTAGTTTAGAAGATATAGGGAGATGAAATAACACATTTTCTTGAAAAATTCTTTTTTGCGATAGTAAAATCAACTAAAGTGTGCAATTAAAAGGGTTCTTGTCAAATATTTTATAATGTAAAAAACAAATATATACATAGGGAATATGCAAGAATAATACAGCATGTTTTGTAAGTTTTAAATAGGCGCAAGTGGTGGTTTGAGTAAAAATCTGGATAAGTCCAGTCAAAATAGGAAAAATAGAGAAAAAAAATCGTGTAGTTTAGAAATTGAGCACAGTTATAAAGTTAAGTGCCCTGAATAACATACTAAAAATCCCTAACCATGGGGGGAGTGGCATTTAAAGGGGGCACATTTCAGTTTTTATTAAGTATCTTGAAAACTATCGCATTTAGAGAAAAAAAATCTCAAAGCTGTAAGATTTTTTTAAATGTTGATCGGTTTTGGGTCTTCGTTATCTGGATTTTTACCTAAACACCACTTGCGCCTACTAACCTTTAAATTATTTAAAACGTACAAAACATGCTGTATTATCCTTACATATTCCCTATGCATATATTTATTTTGTACATTAGAAAATATTTTATCAGAACCCTTTTAATTCCACAATTTAGTTGACTTTACTATTGCAAAAAAAAAAAAAAAAAAAAAAGAATTTTTCAAGAAAATGTTATTTCGTTCCCCTATATCTTCTAAACTATTGATCATACAAACAAAATAGAATATACAATTTTTTTAGGAAATTTCACGTAGATTAATTTTGCAATTGAGATTTTTTTTTCTCTAAATGCGATAGTTTTCAAGATACTTAATAAAAACTGAAATGTGCCCCCTTTAAATGCCCCCCTCATGGCTAGGGACTTTTAGTATGTTATTCAGGGCACTTAACTTTATAACTGTGCTCAATTTCTAAGCTACCCGATTTTTTTTTTTTTTTTTTTTTTTTTTTTTAATGTTGATCGGTTTTGGGTCTTCGTTATCTAAATTTTTACTCAAACCGCCACTTGCGCCTGCTAGCCTTAAAATTATTTAAAACTTACAAAACATGCTATATTATCCTTGCATATTCCCTATGTATATATTTGTTTTTTACATTAGAAAATATTTGACAAGAACCCTTTTAATTGCACACTTTAGTTGATTTTACTATTGCAAAAAAGAATTTTTCAAGAAAATGTGTTATTTCATCCCTATATCTTCTAAACTAATGATCGTACAAACAAAATGTAATATACATTTTTGTAGGAAATTTTACGTAGATTAATTTTGTAATTGACATTTTTTTTCTAAATGCGATAGTTTTTAAGATATTTAATAAAAACTGAAAATTGCCCCCTTAAATGCCCCCCTGCCCCCCGCTCACCCCCCACAGGCGGGGACTTTTAGTATGTTGTTCAGGACCCCCTCGGCTATGAGTATGCAAAATTTCAAAATTACACGATTTTTTTCTTCTATTTTTCCTATTTTGACTGGACTAATATAGAGATGGGTTATCTGCACTCTGGAGCTCAGACTACTGAAGGCAGAGCTGGACAGGGTCAGAGTATGCGACAGGTCGTGACCTTCGGGACGGTATTTCGAAATCACGGACAGGTGCGGTCGCACAAGTCCTCGTGCTCTGTTTTCTAAAGAAAGTGTACTTGTGTTGTTATTTATATACGTGTTTCTTTATACAAGTCAAATTTTTTATAAGTAGTATAATATATAAATAGCGTTGAATTATAGTGCCTACATTTATTTAAAAATCTGGTGTGAAACCACACGACTTCCATTACCCACTATTACACGTATTATATGCATTTTTGAAGATAATGTTATCAGAAGACATGATATTGTCCTAATGAAATAGACACCTAAAAATTTTCCGGTAAGGGAAAATTAATACACGTGTAAAAACATAAAACAGAGTTTGCATAGCGATTTTTTTTTTTTAAGAAAAAGAAAGGGGAAGAAAATTGGTAGAGTTTATTTATTTGAAACACCAAGTTTAGAGATGTAAAACTGATCTGTCTGATCAGGATGACTATTAATTTTCCTGTGGTAACCAAGTAAAGCATGAGAAAGGATATCTAAAATGGGTTTATGTAACAATTTTCAAGAAAATCGTTAGAGCCGTTTTTGAGATACCGATTTTTACCAAAGCTTGACAAAATTAATTGTTGGCCAGAAAACAACAATTATATGTAAAAGGATATTTAAAAGAGGGTCAATATGGCAAGTTTGAAAAAAAAAATAATACAGCCGTTTTGACAGGAAGCATTTGCAGGACCTGAAATTCAGCTATTTGTACAGGACGCCTATCAATTTTCCTGAACTAACCAACTATATCCTTCGAAAGGATATCTAATAGAGTGTTTATACAGCAATTTTAAAGAAAATCGTTAGAGCTTTTTTGAGATATGGACTTATGGCCTCACTTCCGGTTTCAGATGTCCCACTTCCGATTTTCCAATTTTATTCACTATTAATTATTTGCGAGTAGTAAATTAAAAATTATCTTTATTCTTTCAATTTATAAAAAAAAAAAAAAAAAAATTTTTACTTCCATTATCCTACTACAGTATGTAATGGAAGTATTTGTATTCGGTCTGAAAATTCGATATCGAGATTTCACCTGATTTACACGTTTTAAGGTCCTCTGAGTCCAAAAAAGTGGTTTTTGGCAATTGGTCAGTGTGTGTGTGGGGGGGGGGGGGATCTTCTGGCTATTATGTATCGGAGACTAATAAAGATAGAACTACGAAACTTTAGAATTGAAACAAGTTTGGTGTTCAAATGAATTTTCCATATTTTAGAGAAAATTGAAAAACCCTAAGTGGGACATCGGAAACCGTAAGTGGGACCATAAGTCCGTATCTCAAAAACGGCTCGAACGATTTTCTTCAAATTTGTTACATAAACACTCTATTAGATGTCCTTTCGAATGATATAGCTGGTTAGTTCAGAAAAATTGATACGCGTTCTGTATAAATAGCTCAATTTCAGGTTTCGGATGCGCGTTCCTTAAAAACCAGCTGTACGGATTTTTTTTCAAACTCGCCATATTAACTCACTTTTAAATATGCTTTTGTATGTAATTATTGTTTTCCTGTCAATGATTGAGTTTTGGTAAAAGTTGGTTTCTCAAAAACTGCTCTATCGATTTTCTTGAAAATTGTTATATAAATCCATTTCTTTCTTGAGTATCACGTAATTATTAGAGGAAAATTAACAGCTACCCTGTTTAGTGTTGGGCGGATATTAACCAAAATCAGACTACCCTCCTTTTCGTGGCTCTAAAGTGACAGCTTCATGGTCGTACACTTTGAATATCAATTCGATATTCGGGCATGCGTTGTGAAATGCCCTAAAATTAATCCTAATTAAAAAAGCAAACATTAATCTGAAAAATAATATGGTTATTAATAAATAAATTTACTCTCAAATAATACTAGATTCATATAATTTTAATTAATTTCTTTATTAAATATCCAAATTTTGAATACTAATTAAATTGATTATTCTATGATTTTACAATACAATATAAATGATATAACAATGATCTTTGATTTTGCATCAATGGTGCTAAAGATGAGTACTTAGAAAACATGTATCTAGAAATGCGTTTTTGCAAAATAAAATGAATGTCTACTGACCAAGTAACAAGAACACTTCTCACCAGATTTACCAGATGATATGGCACAGTCAAGGCACAAATTTCTGTCTTAGCCTTTTAAAAGGCAATAAAACAGCTTTGTAGTCTTCAGTAAAACAGCTTTTGTATTTTTATATTCTTTTTCCTTTTAAATAATGCCCTTTTGTATATTTATTATTTTGTTTTTAACAAAATGGCTGATTTTGCCCATCATTTAGGTAGGTCAGAAGCTTAGGTAGATCTCGAAAATTGATGTTTCAAAAAATAACTCTACTACATATATACACACACACACACACACACATATATATATATATATATATATATATATATATATATATATATATATATATATTTCTAATTTTTTACCTCGCTTTATGTAAGCTTCGTTTTATATGTCTCTACATGTGTATAAAGTTTATCTTACCAGAAAAATGTTAGGTTTCAACTTCTTTAGGTCACTTTTATATCTTGTGATCATATTATCTCCAAAAAATGCATATAATATGTGTAATAGTTTGTAATGGAAGTCGTGTGGTTGTTTCACACCAGATATTTTATTAATATGTTTGTATAATCAATTTGAATTTTTCAAAATAGACATGGAATAAGCAAAATTTACAATATTTAATAAATGAAATATTTGTATTTTTCTAAGGGTGGATGTAAAGGTATATTTTATATCTTGAATTTCAATCCTCCACTTTTTCCCTCCATTGTTTACAACTACATTGTCATTTCCTCTCTCATAGACACATATATCTTTTAAAAATTAGTTATTAAGCATGATGAAATTAAATGATTCACGTACCTTTCATGCAATTTTTTGCTTTCCGAAAATACATACGTAAGGAAATCATTGTAATCGTGACAAAATTCTGACTTTGCGATGTTGGCGTATCTACATGTTTTGAGGTCCCATATGAGTTAATTTTTACTATTTTCATGATGATGATGATGATGATGTATGTGTATGTATGTGAGTGATCACAATATCATCTAAATGCTTTTTTTCGAAGGGTAGGCAAAAAACCAGGGTTTTTTTTAGGAAAAAAAAAAAAACTTTTTAGGTGGATTTTTTTTAGAAATCGACCTATTGCAACCACTTCGTTTATCTATATATTTATCTGTCTATCTATAATGAAATTTGTCATTACGATAACTCTCGAAATAATACTCCAAATAGAACCAAATTTGCATTGCTAACTGATCTTATAAATATCTTGGATGAATACGGTAACCAAATTGCTCTGACATTTTGTTTTCAAGTGGCGGCCACTTGAGAATTTCAAACCCACATTGTGAAAAGTGTATTTAAAGCCAGATTTTTTGTATTTTAATGTAAATATACATAACATAAGGGTTTCGATGAACTTTATTAATGAACTTTATCCGCCCTTTTTATTTAAAATGGCGGGTATCTTAAGTTAAGCGGGGCCACTTGAAATCAAGATACCACTTGAAAATTTAAAATCATGATAACTTCCAAATAATACTCCAAATCGAACCAAACTTGGACAGTGAACTTATCTGATAAATAACTTGTGTGAGTTTGTCTCAATGAAGTTTATTAATGAACTTTATCTGCCATTTTTAATAAAGTGGTGGATATCTTAAGTTAAGCAGGGCCATTTGAAATCAGGCTACCATCACATGAAAATTTAAAATCACGATAACTTCCGAAATAATACTCCAAATCGAACCAAATTTGGACAGTTTCTTAACTTATTTTATGAAGATCTTGGATGAGTTTCTTAACCTAGTTGCAGCGACATTCTGCTTTCAAAAAATTTTCAAATTCGAATTGTAAAAAGCATATTCCGAATTTGTTTGAATTTTAATGTATACATAAACCAAAAAATGTCTCAATAAAATTTATTAATGAACTTCATCCGCTATTTTTACCAAAGTGGCAGATATCCATATTATCGTAAGGGAAAAACATAGATATAAAATACGAAAAAAAAATCTTCTGTCATCGGTAGAGTAATCAATCCGGGTCCCCACTGACTGCGACAGCGTACAAACTACAAACCTGCACACAACGCGCATATTCGCCCACCGTTCCCGAGCGTCTTAATTGTTTTACACTTTCAAAAATATCCACAATCGTTTTATCAGGCTTTTAAACCTAATAATACTAAAACCCAACGTTCTATCTAATTTCTTATTTTTGCCCCTGCGCTGGTCCTTCCCGCCCCTCATAATAATTCTACACTTTCGTAAATATCCGCAATCGATATATCGAACCTTAAAACCTAATAATACTATTTTTGAACGTTTAAACTCTAATTTCTATATTTTTGCTCCTTCGCCCCCACCCCCTCCCTCCTTCCCGTCTATCCTAATACTTTTTCTCTTCTCTTCAGGAAATGTAATCGATTTGTAGGTCCTCAAAACCAACACGAACCAATTTTGTACGGTTTAAATCTATTTCCATTGTTTTGCCCTTCGCTCTTCCCTTCCCGGCTCTCTTAAAAAGTTTACAGATTTGAAAATCGACTTGTAAGTATCAAAAACCTCTATGTACCAATTTTGAACGATATCTAACTCTATTTTTTCTTCCTCCGTCACCCCCTTCCCGCCTCTCCTAATAGCTTATTTACACTTTCGAAAATATCCTCATTCGACTTGCAGGCCTCTAAAATCTATCTATACACTTTCAAAATATCCGCAATCGTTTTCTCAGGCTTTTAACCTAATAATACTAAATTCCAACATTCTACCTAGTTTCTTTATTTTTGCCCCTGCGCTCACCCTTTCCGCCCCTCGTAATAATTCTACACTTTTGTAAATATCCGCAATCGATTTATAGGGCCTTAAAACCTAATAATACTAATTTTCAACGCTCTAAATCTAATTTCTATATTTTTACCCCTCTATCCTAATAATTCTACAAATTCGAAACTATCCGCAATCGATTTGTAGTTATCAAAAACCTCTATGTACCGATTTTGAACAATCTAACTCCTTTTTTTTTTTTTTTTTTTTTTTTTTTTTTATGTCCCTCCGCCTCCCCGCCCCCTTCCCGGCCCACCTAGGACGAATTTCTAAAATTCTAGAAATTAGTTTTAGGCATTTGTGTAAGCTATATTTTAGAGCAAAAGTCTCATATATATATATATATATATATATATATATACATATATAAAGGATTATTTGAAATTACGTTATGACTCCCCTCCTCCCCCCAGTGCGGCTGAATTTTTAAAATTCCAGAAATTAGTTTTTAAGTATTTGTATTAGCTATATTTCAAAGCAAAAATTTTACGGATATCTCTTTTTACTTCTATTACTCTACTACCATAGGTAATTTGTATTCTGTATTGTATTCTGCCCAAAAATTCGATATCGAGTTTTCACCTGATTTACACGTTTTAAGTCCTCCTGTGTCCAAAAATGTAGTTTTGGGCAATTGGTCAGTGTGTATGTATATGTGGAATCTTCTGGCTATCATATCTCCAAAATTAATAAAGATAGAACTACGAAACTTCACAGCCGGAACAGGTCTGGTGTACAGATAAAATTTACAAATTTTAGTAAAAATTTTAAAAACAGAAGTGGGCCATCGTAAAATGGAAATGGGAGCGTAAGTCCGTATCTCAAAAACAGCTCTAACGATTTACTTCAAAATTGCTATGTAAACACTCTACTAGGTGTTCTTTCGACAGATATAGTTGGTTAGGTTTGGAAAATTGATAGGCGTCTTGTATAAATAGCTCAATTTAAAGTCTCGCAAGTGCGTTGATTTAAAAACGGCTGTACGGATTTTTTTCAAACTCGCCATATTAACTCGCTTTTAAATATCCTTTTGTATGTAATTATTGTTTTCCAGTCAATAATCTAGAGTATCAAGTTTTGGTAAAAGTTGGTTCTCAAAAACGGCTCTAACGATTTTCTGGAAAATTGTTTCATTGATCCATTTCAAATACTCTTTCTCATAACTCGCTATGTAAGCTCTATTTTATATGTCTTTATACGTGTATCAAATTTCTCTTACTGGAAAATTCCAAAGAATGCATGTAATATGTGTAATTGTGGGTAATGGAAGTCGTGTAGTTGTTTCGCACAAGTTTCCCCCCCCCCCCAAGATAATTTAAAGCGATTTCAAAAGGAAAAACGAGATTTCACACGTGTTTTTTGTCCCCCCCCCCCCCCCGAGTGGTAGGGTAAAGGTGGAATTTTGTAAAATCCCGTTACAATAATTTCGGATACATATAAAAAATTTACGAGCCAAATTTAGCTACCATTAATCCCGTGGATTTTCCAAGGCAAATTTAGCGCTAAAAGGGAGGGTCTCGAATTAGCTCCGTCGTAACGCCCCCCCCCCCCCCCCCCAAAAAAAAAAAAAAAATCGAAAATCTCACACACTCACACACACAAAAGACAGAAAGAAAATGTTTTTGGAAATATCCTAAATAAGACAGATAGCTTTTTTCAATACATTTGTACCATTTTAGTAGAGCTCTACTAAAAAGTCCGGGATTTCTGAAATTTCCCCCCAAAAAACGATTTCTTTCCTTCCTCCTGTCAAGAATTCCAAAATCGTACATAATGTTTTATTTATACTCAAATCTAGTTTTCTCATGCGCAATTTCTTCAGCGTGAAGTAATTTGGGGCCGAGTTATGCTTACAAACTTTTTTTTTTTTGCTTCCTACCCCCCAGGGTGAAAGGGGGGATATTTCGATATATTCCGTTACTTTAGGGGTCGGATACATATATAAGCAATCCAAGCATGAAACTTTCTGACCTGACCACAGCTCTCATAAATTTCTCAGGACAAATTTAGCGCTAAAAGTGGTGCCTCGAATTTGCCCTTTGTAACACATACCTATCCCCCCCCCCCCCTAAAAATAAAAAAGAAAGGCAAATCACAAAAAAAGCGTGTTTTGAAAATGTCCTAAAGAAGACCCATGGCTGTTTTCAACATCTTTTTTCCATTTTTGTTAAAATTTTACTAAAAATCTGGAATTTGCACAATTTCCCGCCAAAAATTGATTTCCCTCTTCCCTCCCCTTAAAAATCGAAATTTCCTAAATCGCAATGTTTTATTTATTCAATTACTTTAGGTGTCGGATACATACATATAATCCCAGCACCGAAATTCGTGACCGCAGCTTCCATAGATTTCTCAGGAGGAATTTAGCGCTAAAAGGGTTGTCTTGATTTTGACCCTTCGTAACCCCTCCTCACAAAAATATCGGAAATTAGGGGGGGGGGGGAAATGTGTTTTTGGAAATTTTCTAAGGAAGTCTCGTAGCTTTTTTTAACATCTTTGTTCCATTTTTTGTAGAGTTCTTTAAAAAATTCGGAAATTGCGAAATTTCTCGCCACCGGAATTTACGAACAAAATTTAAATAAAAGAAATTTTAAATTTTCAGGTAAAAAAAAGGGCCTTTTCTAATATGTTATAAACGTAAATTTTTGCTGAAAAGTTTCCGGGATGAGTTTTTGCACTTGAGAATTAAAAATAAGGTGTTCCATCAGCGGGAACACTGCGACTGAAAGGGTTAATAATCTAAAATTCCTAAATTGCAGATAACGTTCTTTTTATACTCATGACTATTGTTTATATGTGCAATTTCTTTACAGTGAAGTAATTTGGAGCGGTGTTATGCTTACAAATATGTTTTGACTTTTGTTCCCCCCCATCCCGGCGAGAACTGGGGAAGGAATTTCGAAAAAGTTGGCAGATTTTAGTTGGGAAAAAGCCTAAATTTCTGCCAAGCGCCGTTGAATTCCGTCCAGCCATTCTCACGTGATACCCGGACAATAATAGCGTTACAGACATACAGACACGATGACACACACACAGACAAAATTTTCTGAAGTAATTTTCGACTTTTATGGTGTGTGGAACGTGAAGATATCGCATTTTTTTTTTTTTTTAAATTCTGATAAATTTACAGACAAAATTCTGATTTTATTAATATCGATACACAGCCTGATATCCAGTTACTGTAATTCTAAAAGAACGCATAGAAACAGTGATCATGTTCAGGTACCATACTTTCAGCTGCGCTTTTATGTTAGGCGCGAAAATAAGAGCGCAAAATCTTTGAAAATAATAGTGTGATTTCGTCGTGTATAAATAATTTCATAAACATTTGACTCCCATTTCTTGCAAACTTTAAATTGTTCTAGTTTCTTCAGTTATAAAATCAACTTGCTTATGTCGTTAAAAATATTTGTTTCATTCAATTCCTAGACTTCAATATTAATACAACTTATTTTGCTGAGGAATGTAAATTAATTCTCTATACCTAAAGAGTAAATAAAATATTTAGTTTAATTTGAAGTCTTGTTTTTTTTTTTTTTTTTTTTTTTTTTTTTTTTTTAATAACTACGTATTTTGCGGTTCCGTGAATAATTAAACAAAGTTTTTAACAGTTGTTCTTTGTGAGTATCAGTGTAACTTTAAAAACTAAATACCGGCAGGGAACTCAAGTGTTATATTTTAAAGTTCATATAAAATTCATACTTGAACAGTTTGATCAATATTGATAAGTTTCAACGAGTGATATGGGTTAAAGTTGTCAATAAATGTGATTGAAAGTTATTGTTGAACATAATTTTAAATTTAATATTAGTCGTGAATTCTATAGAAATGTAGATATTAGTTTCAAATGTGGGTTGAGAAAGGTGGTACTCCCCTCCGCCCTTCCCACAGAAAATTATTTGTCAAATTAAATAATTCGTAAAGCTAGCTTAAATTCTTTTTACTATAGAATTTTATACAGTACTTGATATTTTATTCCTCAATCTGAATCTGTCTGTATAAAATTTAAATGTAGGGTAAGAAAAAGTCGTGTGGGTGCCACACCAAATTATATACAACTTTAAAATAAAATTTATTATTGAAAATCTGTTTAATTTAGTAAAAAGTTTTATATAACTTGTTAAAAAAAATGTTTGTATATTGTCAATCGTGGCATTATCAGTAAAATATCAGATTTATGTACAAAGTATTCATATAATAATAGTATTACGCGCAATGGAAAACTATTGAAAATAAAATGTGATCATATATTTCCTATAAATAAGTCTCTGAACGATTGTCTTCTAAATTGTTATGTTACTCACATCCGTAATACAGGTGAAATCTATAATAAAAATAAAAACTGAATAAAAAACCACAACGCCTAGACGTATCTTCACCACAGAAATGTAAACATCTTTCCATCGAAACCACGAACGAGAGGCGTAGCCGAATAAAGGGTGTGTCAAAGAGAAAAATCGGCACAAATTTGTAAAATTTTTGGACTTTCTTTGCAAATTTAATTGATTTAAAATTTTATTAAAATACAGGATTTTTTTCCGCATTGAAATAAACTCTTTGAGATTGACGCAGCTTTTTAAATTCTGTTTTAAAAAATTGAAAGAGTTTTTTATAAGCCATTTAATGCATCAACCCAAATATTGCAATAAAACAGCTTTCTTAAAAAACAACTGTTATTTTTTCATAAAATCTACAAAAGCTGCGTCAGTTTACGAAATGAGAGTAATCCAATAAAAAAAACCGCATCTCAATCAATTAATTTGTCACTGTTTTAAGTGCAAAGAAAGTTTTACATAGGATAACATTGGATTTTAGAAAAGGAAATGCTGAGTGAAGAGGGCCCTTAATGCTTATATTCTGAAGGAAAAAAAAAAAAAAAAAAAAAAAGTATCTTTATTTATTGCATTTGTTCGACGGGAATGTTTATTTATTATAATAATTTGGGTTGCACGGATATATATGATTCGAAATTAAACATCTGCTTTGCTTTTATTTCTTCTAGAGAAGACGATTATTATCTGCCTTGATGGAATCAGTTTCCTAAATGTGTTTATTTTATATTGTTTTTTACTTTCTTCTGTATTCAATAGAAGAAAGTATTTCAATCGTAAAAATTTTCAACTTCCGCTTTTCAATGGATTTACACGTTTTGAGGGCTCCAGAACACGATTTGACCATTCTTAGAAAAATATGTGTCTGTGTCTGTGTGTGTGTGAGAAAAATTGTGTGGCAACGTATCTCAGGAACTACTGCAGATAACTGCATATAAATTTATATGTAGATGTACCTTGGCCTAAGTTAGTGCCTATCAACTTTTGGTGTTATTTGCTCAACAAGTGGCACTGCTAGACCGCGATTTTGCAATTTTAGGAAAGGCTATATATCGCAGAAACTACTAAACGAATTTGCATAAATTTATATGGAGATAAACTTTGACGTAAGTTAGTGCCCACCAATATTTTTTGTCAAATGCTCAACAGTAGGTGCAGCTATACATCGACTTTCGCGTTTTCAGGGAAGGCTGTATCTAAGGTTCTGTTGTGTATAATCAAACAAAACTTGACACGTATCAACATAGCCATTATATGACATTACGCAGATTCAATTTGGATGCATATCAGCCAATAAGTGGCGCTGGTATACTGCAATTTTCTTAGAGAACAGGATATGGCTATATCTCAACTTCTGTGTCATATAACTGTACAAAACCTGATATATGAGGTAACCATTATGAAGAAGCATTTTTTAAGACTTTATTTATAGAGAATTAAACTGTCTTTCTTTTCTTATTATTAGTGTTAGTTTTTTCTAAAATGAAATTATCTGCATTCATTATGGTAGATAATTTTAATAAATAACAGTTTTAAGAAAATATTTTTACTGGGCGAATGAATTTTCCTATAGGAAAATATGGAAGAAAGTTTTGCGGTGGTCACAACATAATAGCTTTAAATGAAATCACGACAAGTATTTCCTCTATATTTGCTGTATATACAAGTATAAATGGAGAAAAATTGAAAATTTCGTTCACATAAAAGCGAGGATTGAATTTTATTAAAAATAAAGGTATTTAAAAAAACAACAACAAAAAAAAGTATGTTGTGGCCACCACAAGACTTTCTTTTTATATTTTCTAATACAAATTCGCTCAGTACAAATAATTTATTAAAGCTCTTATTTATTTAAATTACCTACCATACTGAATGCAGACGATTTTCATCTTAGAGAAAAATTGCATTGAAAGTACAAAGAAAGACAGCTTTATTCTCTATAAATAATATATTAAAAAATGCGTTTTCATAATGGTTATCTCACATATCAAATTTTGTACAGTTATACACTATAGAAGTTGAAATATAGCTTTTCCGTTCTAAGGGAAAATTGCTGTACAGCAGCGCCACCTATTGGCCGATATGCATCCAAATTGCATTAGCATAATGTCTGATAATGGTCTTTTCACATATCATTTATTATTACTATTGTACGCAATAGAACTTGAGACATCTCTTTTCCTTAAATTATGGAAATCGCTATATAGCACCGTCACCTATTGAATTATTGATACCAAAAGTGGATGGACAATAATTTATCTCGAGGTAGATCCACATATAAATTTATGTGTAGTAGTTCCTGAGATATAGCCTTCCCTTGAATTGTGAAAATCGCTGTATAGCAGCGCCATCTTTTGAGAAATTGACATAAAAAGCTGATAAGGACTAGGTTATGTCAAGGTGCATCTACATATAAATTTATATGCAATTCTCTGCAGTAGTTCATGAGACATAGCATTCCCTTAAATTGTTGAAATCGCTAGAGACCCTGTATAATATAGTTTCCTAATATATGGTCTCTAGAAATCGCTGTATAGCAGTACCATTTCTTGATGGATGGGCACCAAAAGTTGATAGGCACTTATTTATGTCAAGGTGCATTTACATATAAATTTATATGCAATCACGTGCAGTAGTTCTAGAGTTGCAGTCGCCACAAAATTTTTGTCTCTCTCACACACACAGAAGCATATCTAATATTTTCTAAAAATAGTCAAATCGTGTTCTGGAACTTTCAATACGTGCAAATTCATCGAAAAACGGAAGTCGAAAATTTTTATGAATCTAGTACTTTCTTCTATTGAATATAGAATAAAGTAAAAAAAAAAAAAAAAAAAAAATGTAGATTGCGAAATCTTCAATTTCCAGGATGTAAATACGAGGTTATACTGTATTTATTTAATTTATACATTAATAACAGTCAAAAAAGATTTATAATACTTTTCTAATTTTCATACAATTTCTACAAAAGATACATATTAGTTTCGTTGAAGAAAAGAAAACAGATCCATACAAATACGGATCTATTTTTCTGGATACGAATAGGGAGCTCCGAAACATGTCTAGCATGTGTATAATGTTTAAATTAGTTACAGAGTTATAAATATGCCTATAAATTTAGATTTATAATTGTAAAAAATATTTTGAAAGGTGAGCAGTACGTTAGCTGTGAATTGCAGTCGTAGATCGAATGTGCGCTATCGAAGATAAGCAAACACAGAGAGAAAAAAAAAACCCACACACAGAGAGAGCAGGCCCGGACTGGCCAGGTCGGCTAGTCGGCGATCGCCGAGGGCCCCTGGTCTAAGGGGGCCCCAGAAAAGGTCTTAAACATACTACTTTATAATTAGTTATATCAGAGTAATTCAACAATTTTTTTTTCCAATAATTTTACAGATTTACAATCAATTTTGACTCGTCGTGTGTTGTGTAGTGCTTACAATTTCAGGCATGTTCACGACCAAGAACTTAAATGCAAACAAGTATTGAAGCTTTGTGATGAAAACCTTGTCTTTCTTGATTGTTTTTATCTAGAATGCGCGCACAAGTGAAGTCGATAAAGTTTCATTTATGGAGCACGCTGCTTCATGCTTCATCCTGTATGTTTGTTCTCCTATCTTAAACAACTACGAAATTTTAAATGTAGCGTTTAGATTACGATAATTACGTCTCTTCAGAGATGCAGTTCTTGTTCTTACCTAATATAACTAACTTCTTTGTCGCAAAGCTTACTCGCTAAGTCACGTAGTAAGGTTGTATTTAAAGCATTGTCAGAGCCGTATCAATGTGAAACGTGTTTACCAATGTTGCGCTTCGAAAAGAAAAGAAGAGAAAATTTTTAGATGTTGAAAAAATTTCCAAGTATCTAAATATTTGGTTAACTATTTCACTTCTGAGCAGTGTTGCCAGATTTGGTGGGGAAAAAAAAAAAAAAAAAAAAAAAAACATGGCGGTGTTTAAGACATTTGCAATGCCTTAATTTCAGATGAAAAAGGTGTCTCAAAAAATAAGATTTTTTTTTCACTTAAAAAATGACCACCCGATTAAGACACTTTTAAACCGAATTTAAGACGTTTACTTTTATAGTGTGACTACAGGAAAAAACATTAGCAAAACAATTCTATTATTTAATTTTCTAATATTAATTTTTTTAATTAGAGGTTCTTAATTTCGGGTGAAAATTAGATATTTTATTTAAAAATTAGATGAACCCGGCCACGCGTTGCTATGGTTTTATCAGGCTTTACCCGTTTCGCTATTCTCTGGTCATTATATTTAAATGATCTTACAGTTCCATATCAGTTATCAGTATTAAAATCACACACACGGGAAAGAAAAAAAAAAAAAAAAAAAAAAAAAAAAACACTGAAATCAGTCAAAGTCTCAATTTGGATTCCCGCTGCCTTAGCAGCAGCTTTCACGTTCTCACAATGCTGATCGAACAGCCTTTTTTTTTTTCCCTACAAATTTCTGCACAAAACAGAAAGTATGACGAACTTTTTTTTCCCTTCTATTTTTCCATATAAAACCCCGCAGTAATTGTTTCATTCTTTAGCAACGGTTATTATATTCGTTTCTTAAAAAAAATTCTGTAAAGTTTCAGTATAAGACCCTCCACTCTCAGCGACTTTTAAACTTTAGTTGTCGATGAATTAAAGAGGCTATCGCAGTTGCGTAAGTAAAGATCTTGGCGAGAATTGCTTAGTTCGCTATATTTGTGCGAAGGTTTTACAGAGTCCTTCTCCTTTTTTACAATTTGTATCAACTAAAACACAATTAAAGAAGACTTTTTTTTTCCCAATATGCTTGATAATTTATTACCGTTGTGTCCATTTTTATAACTATTTAGGTATTACTGTAGGACTTAGAGTATTATGGTTTCTTCAACAATGTGATTTGGTTGTCTAAAAATAAAAATATTTCACAATCTCAAAACTGGGTCAGATTATAGAGAATACAGTCTAAGCACCCCCTAAGAAACGATTTTACGAAATTTATTCCTGAAGGGAGGCAAGGAGTGTAGAACGTGATTTCATAAAACCCTCTACATTTAAATGAAAAGAACAGATATCAGTAAAATTTTTACTTTAAAATATAGCTAACACAAACAACTAAAAACATATTTCTGGAATTTTAAAAATTCGGCCTTCATGGCGGAAGGGGAAAAACGTGATTTCACATAACCCTACATATCACAAACAAAAAGAAAGATACATAATATTTTTGCTTTAAAATATAGCAAACAAAAATATCTAAAAGCCAATTTCTGATATTTTAGAAATTCAGTCCCCAAAGGAGGGAGGAGGAAGCAAAACGTAACTTCACATTTCAAAACGTGATTTCACATAATCCTACATAATTCAAATAAACAAACAATAAGAACAACAAAAACAGATACGTGAGATTTTTGTTTTAAAATATAGCGAGCAAACTACCTAAAAATCAATTTCTGGAATTTTATAAATCCAGTGCAATTTTATAAATCCAGTGGATTTACAAGAGGGGCAAATTTCAGAGCCGCCATTTTGCATTAAATTTTTCCTGAGGAATCTATGGGAGCTAGGTTCAAGAATTTTGGTGCGTGTTGAATATTTTCATCAAACATTAACTGTGACGGAATTTTGCTAAATTTCCCCATGGGAGTGGCGAGGGAGCAACAAAAAAATTGCAAGATGTTCCAAATCATCTGAGGACGACAATTTTTTGGTATGTGGGTTTGCTATGTGTACACAACACTCATTATAAAGAGATTCTGCGAACAGTTTCCCTTACCTACCGAGGGCCCACCAGCGGCCGAGTGGTTCTGCGCTCAAAGCTGGTAGATGGGAGGTGCCGGGTTCGATCACAGGTACGCTCATCAACCTAGCCGTTCGGAGTTTTCCGTGGTTTCCTCCGAAACTCGCGTAAATACGGGCTAGGACCCCTTAGAAACACCCCAGCGGAGGGCATTCCCCTATAGGCCTAGGACACATCCGGAGTCAATCGGCCTAAATCCTCCAACCAACCAACCCTTCCATCTCTTTGGGGTCGGGAAAGCAAAAACACGTTTGAAGTTAAATTTGGTCTAAATTATCTCAGAAAGGCAATTTCTGAGTGCATGGATTGCTTTTATGTGCCACTCTAAACATATATTTTGCGAAATAGACCCCTTCCTTCCCCATTTCGCGGGGGTCGGGTGCACAATCAAAAAACACATATCCAAGCTTAATTCTATTCCAAATTATCTCAGGAAGTTTTTTTTTTTTTTTTTTTTTTTTTTTTTTTTTTGCGCGTGTGTGCGTTGTGTGTACCTAACGCACACTATGAAGAAATTATCTTACGAAATCTATATTTTGTTGTGTGGGTTGGTTATGTAACACACTCTATAAAAGGATTTTGTCAAATTTCTTCCTTTGCTCTTTTCTAAAGGGGAGGGGAGCAAAAATACGTTTCCAAGAGTAACTTTATTTAAAATTATCTCAGGAAGTCTTTTTTTTTTTTTTTTTTTTTTTTGGGGGGGGGGGAGGGGCATTGTAGCATATGTACACAATACACATTATAGGGTCAAAACTAAATGCAAAATTGGTGTACAAACGATAAATAGACAATAAGACTTCTTCACACACCATAAATTTTAAGCCAGCACAACCGGTTTCGAAAGGACGTAGTCTCCCTTTTGCCTCCAAGGCAGTAGCACGTGTTTTTTTTTTTTTGCATCTGATGAAGGAAGGCTACGTCCTTTCGAAACCGGTTGTGCTGGCTTAAAATTTATGGTGTGTGAAGGAGTCTTATTGTCTATTTACACATTATAGGGAATTTTTGGAAAGATCCCTATTCACCCATTGGGGTCTGGTGGGTAAAAATCTTGTTTCGAATTGTAACTCTGCTCTAAAGTATCTAAGAAAGGCGATTTTTCGGTGTATATATTGGTGATGTGTACCCAATACACACTGTAATGAAATTTTGCGAAATTTCTTCCCCTTCCCCCCTTCGGCTGGGCAGGGTAAAAAACTGAAGTTTTAACCGATTTCAATGAATTTTTTTTATATTTTTTCATTTTATGATATTTTTAGTATCAATAAGTTGTATGTCATCTTGGGACTTCATATAAATATAGTTTCCAACAAAGCGGACAATGCTTGTTAGTTCCCTTTAAATTCCTCAGTAAGGGGCCCCTTTTTGAGTTTTAGCCGAGGGCCTCCAAAGGAACCAGTCCGGGCCTGAGAGAGAGAGAGAGAAAGGCTGTATGTTGTTTCAGAAAGAAAATGAAAAAAGGTTTATCAATTATTCGCACCACAGAACTAGCGTTGCAAAATAATACTTGCAAAACTTTGAATAAACAACATAAAATAAAATTTTTTTGCAACAATGGTTTCGGGTCGAAAGAGCATACGACCCTTCGTTAGGCGACCAAAGTAGGCACGAGTACAGCAGTCAAAGCCGTGCATTACCACTTTGACTGCTGCACTCGTGCCTACTTTGGGTGCCTGACGAAGGGTCGTGTGCTCTTTAGACCCGAAACAATTGCTGCGAGATATTTTATTTTTATGGTGTCAATTTAAAGTTTTGTAAGTATTATAATATTCATGCCCACTTAAATAAAGTATTTTAAATTACTTGTTGTAAATTATTAAAAAAAGTTTTATTGTTAAATTGGAAATGTTTGCCATTTATACCATTAATGATAAAGTTTATATACCTTTACCGTGTCTTGATACTATTGTGGGGAAAAAATGTTACGTATTAATGAATTTAAAATTTTTTCTGGGGGAACTATATTTGACAATTTATAAGTAAATCATTCATGATTACCAGTTGCAAATTACTAACATATATTTAACCCACTATATCTAAAATTAGTATATGCTGTAGCCATTACAAAATTTTCTTCTATTATTATTTAATATAATAGCACCATATATCTGTTTCAATGCACAAAGTAATTAACACAGCTTCTCACAAATAAAGATTTTACAAACTAATTTAACAAATAGATGCTGAGATACTATAACTATCTGGAAATTTACAAAGAGTAATAGTAGCGTGGCACGTCATCTAATGTACACCCAAATTGATTCGGCATAGTTTTTAAAAAGCTAGTTTGGCATAGTTTTTGGATGTATGACATACACCTTACATATCAAATTCGGTGCACATACATATCATAGAAGCTGAGATATGGCTCTCCTATAAATAGAGTTAATTGCACCATGCCAACGTCACCTGTCGGCCGATATGCATCCAAATTAAATCAGCGTAACAGTTCATGATGGCTGTTGCACATATCAAGTTTAGTGCATTTATATATCACAGAAGCTCAGTTACAGCATTTTCTTAAATGTGAAAAATTGCAACATACTGGCATTACCTGATGACCGATATGCACCTAAGTTGAATAAACATAGTCTTTCACAATCGACTATTTGAACATTAAGTTATGTGAAGTTCTAGACAATAGAAGCTAAGATATAGTCTTTCCTTAATTGTGGGAAATTGCAGCATAGTAGCGCCACTTCTTAGATGATATGTACCAAAAGCTATTCAGCACGAATTTATGTGAAAGTGCATGTAAATATAAACTTTTGTACAATTCTGTTCATTATTTTGTGAGATACAGCACCCAAAACATAAAATTTTGATTATACACAGACAGACATCTCCTAAAAATGGTTTAATCGAGTTTAAGGAAATCTCAAATTTGTAAATGCACCAAAAGCCAGAAAAAGAAAATTTTGAAAAATCCAGTATTTCATTCTTATATATGTAGAAGAAAATCAAAATAAATTTTAAGTTATTGTGGAAATAGAGTATACAACTAAATGTTTGCAAGAATTACTTAATTTATAGACCATAGTTAAAAGAAAAAAATGTTGTTTAAATTGACATACCAAATAGTTTTTAAATTTAAATGTGTTAAGAATGAAACAAATAACATGAAATTAAGTACATATTTTTAACAAGATATCTTTTGTTTATCACGAATACTTAATATGCTGCGCATGAACAATTTGATTTTGAATCGAGAATACAGTATCTAATAATTTAAACTCATATTATTTTTGATTAATTTGTTTTGAAAAAAAAAAAAAAAAAAAATATATATATATATATATATATATATATATATATATGATATGAAATTTTTAATAACTAAAAATATCAACCTTTTACTACAATCATCAATCATTTAAATGAAACAAAAAACATGAATTTGAATATATATATATATATATTTATTTATTTACCAAGATATTTATTATTTATCGCTAATAATTAATATTGTATATAAGAACAATTTGACTTTAAATTGAGAACAGAATATAGTATGCAATATTAAATTCATATTATTTTTGCTAAAAGTTGTTTTGAAAAAATTGGTGTCAAACATTTAATAATAAAAAAGTCATTTTTTTATTACATACAATTATCAACCATTTGCCAAAATTATTTAAATTAAAAAAAAATATATATATTTATTTAGAACAGGAATTAAAAAAAAAAAAAAAATAAATAATAACAGATAAACGAGAAACCTTTAATTTTTTTAAATTTATCTCATTAAAAAGTTTAAATTTAAAAAAAAGTATTAATATTATTTTTTATTGTTCTAAGATAGATATAATGTTGCAAACGATAGTTTAAAAAACATACCTTAAAATTCGGATTTCTTTCAAAATCCCCAGGGATAGCATTTTTCTATATCTTTCTTAAATAGACGTCCTTTGGAAATCCAAATACCTTCTGAACCATCTTTAGGGAAAAATAAATCATTACTATTCTGTGAAAAAAATATTAATGTGAGCTTAATGTTAAAAGTGTATGTAAACAACTATAGCTTAGACAAATTAAATATACTTTTATAATACAACGATACGTAAAACTAGATTTATAATAACGTATTTTAAATTTTATACATTTTAAACAACTTTATAAATTAGAACAAATTCTAATTACGATTCATATTGTTAGAAGATTGCCGAAGCTTTATAATTCTACAAATTTACAATTTACTATTCTTACAAAGCTTACAATAAAATAAAGTATTTAGCACTTACTTTTGGCTGTAAACTCGATTCGCTGATTCTGATTACTAAAAAATCTCTCGTTCTCTTTCTAAAATGAAAATAACTCTAACGGCAATTGCACTATCCCGCCAAATGCGATGAGTTTATTGTTTAATTTTCGGTTTCGGTTGACTAACACAAGTTGTCAATAGGAGACAAAAAATAAATAACAAATAAAAAAAAAAATAAGAAGAAGAACAATGTTTAGCTTTTGGACTAGCCAAACAAATTTTCTTAGTCAATTGACAAAACGGGAACAATTTTTTTTTATTCTCTCATCTGACTAACCGGTCAAATTTGAGGAAAATGAAAACTGTACCTGGGAAATTAGTCATCTGACAAGTTTTAGAGGCAAAACGGATCATCAGACGAAACACATTAAAGATACGTGGTAAAATAAAACGACTTTTGTGTCTCATGACTAAATGGGATTGTCAGGTAGTGTTTTGATTGTTTAAAATTTTGCGTAATTTTGTGCAAATTTGTCAACGTACTTGACAAACGTTTAGTGTCACAAAGATGGCATGTCTCTTGACAAGTTTCGATTTTTCATTTTTCTGTGTGAAGGACTCTATTTTTGTGGCAACAACCTTAAGCCAAGTAGTCCATAAAAAATATAAACAAATCTGTACATATACCTGTAAAAGAGTATATCTGTAAAAGAGTAAACTCAATGATTCACTGACTCAACACTGCCATGACGATTCTGTGGGAAAGAGGGTCACAAATTTTAGTGACCAGGTTGGATTTCGGAGCCTGACCCCCAACTAAGACGGAATTTTGCAAAAGACCCCCCCCCGCCCCTTCTCACACTGTCTCCTTGAGGGGCAGAAGGCTTAACTCGCCTCCAAATTACTTAACGGTGAAGAAATTGCAGATGGAAAGACCAGACTTCAGTACAAAAAAATTATTTTCTGCGATTTTGGAATTTTGGATTTTTAAGGGGGGAGGGAAGGGAAAAGATTTTGGAAGAAGGGTACTCAACACACGAGGAAATCGAACTGAACACACACTACAAAGGGATTTTATGAAATTCCACCCTACCGCCCTTTGGAGAATGGGGGGCAAAAACATGTATTCATGCGTAACGCTGCACTAAATTATCTAAGGTTGGACATTTTTTATGTAAGGGACGATTATATGTATCTAACTCATAGTATGAAGAGATTTTGCGAAATTCACTCCTCCTTCCCTCCTTTAAGAACGGGAGGAGAGATTAAAAAAAAAAAAAGTTTTAAAGCATAGCTCAGCTTTAAATAATTTCATGATCTCAATTTTTTTGATGTGTCGGTCAGGTATGTGTATGCAACATGAAATATAAAGTAATTTTGGAAATTTACCCCCCCCCCCTCCTTCCTCTTGGGGCAGGCGGGGCAAAAACAACATTTTGAAGCTTAAATCCGTCCAAATTATCTAAGAATGGCGAATTTTGGTGTGTGGGTGTTAATTAAGTGTGCGAAATATGCACTTTGATGAGATTTTGTAAAACTTTCAACTGTAACCGCGAGGGAGGGGGAGTAAAAAGCAGGTAAGGGACTGCCGAAGGCATTGGGCAACTTAAAATTAGATTTTGACGGATTTCAATGTTTTTTTTTTTTTTTTTTTTTTTTTTTTAAGATATTTTATTATTATCAATGATATGCTGTTTTGGGGATTCATTTCAATATAATGACCAGCGAAGCGGGCAAAGCCTGCTAGTATATATATATTTCTGCAAAATACTTTAACTGATCTATTAACCCCCAAAGGGGTGGTAGGTGGAGGTGTCACATATTAACTGATGAGAGGGCCTGTGCCCTCAATCTCCGATACGGCAACACCCCTAAAAGTATGCGGGTGGCATTTTTAGGTGAGGAATATGAAAGGGCGCCAAACATCGGCAGGGTTGCTATGGCACTTGGAAAACTCAGGGATTTATTGCAAAGACAGAGAATTTTGAAATTTTTTTTAAAAACACAGGAAAATTTTTTCATAATCAAATATTTAAAAAAATTTTAGTGCTTTATAATGCATCAATTATGTTTTTTTCCCCAACTATAGTAAGTTAATAAAATTAATGTACCCTAAACATGTTCAATTAACTTGTAAACATGTTAAATTCTAATGTTGCGTGATTGCGTATCATCTATTTTACTTCTGAAAGGGACAGAGAATTTTTTCTCCTGATTCTTGTAGCAACCCTGATCGGGACTCCCCTCCCATTCAAATTTTCACATTACACCCCTGAACACGATTATAATACTTTACTTACATATGTTCTGAAAGTAACAAAAAATAAAAGTTGCGAGACAAAATTGTTACTAGTAAAACATATCAACACACCAAATCATGTCATTGCTAGTGGGTTCTCTACACTAGTTGAGCACAAGGTAAGAGATTAAGTGCTACTTGTTACGAAAGCAAGAAAGACATAACATTTCATAGCAATTTTTTTTAAAGGAAAAATAAGTTTTCTTTTAATTCTCAGAGATCAATAACCTCTCTGATTTCTAAGTTATCTACATCACTAACACCCTTAAATTATTACTGAAAAAGTAAAATTTATACTTACGAGGCATTAGCAGCAGTGAAGGCAATTTGCCATGGAAAAGAAATCCCAAATGCATAATTACTTCTGTGATAAGAAGTGTTTTTATGACATCAGGAACCTTCACCGGGCTTTTTTGCCTTTATTATAGTTTACATATTCTGTAAAATTAAATGCCTCTTGTTACCAGCTACATTGCTTCGACTAAGAGGTATGCTGTTGAGGCTATCTTCATCTGAATCATCAGAAGAGTTGCTTTCTTCTATATCACCTTCAAATGCATCACTTCGACTAATATTGTGCAGAACACAGCAAGACATGATTACTGTTGGTATTAGATCAGTTCTTGTCATATCTAAATCTTTCAGGCGTCTAAACTGTCCCTTTAAGAGGCCAAATGCTCTTTCTACCGTGCACCTTGTTTTGGATAACTTGACGTTAAATCGAATTTGTTGGGATGTCAGATGCCCATTATCTCGGAATGGTGTCATTAAATTGACTACCAGTGGGTAAGCTTTATCACCTAATAAATGATATTCATTAGGGATAAGGTTACCCAACTGCTGCCCTATTCCAGATAATCTAAATACTTTGGCATCATGGACAGATCCAACCTCTCCGACATAACAATCGATAAATTCCAACCTTTGAGGGAAAAAAATGCTTATAAATGCATATGCAAATACAGCAGATTATATTAAACACTACAATAAAACAAAAGAAAAATATACACACTAGATACACAATAACAATCATTTAAAATTTCTTTATAATTCAGCAAAAATACTAATTAGACAGCTTTTAAAAAACAGTATTTGAAAATAAAAATTCCCTGTAGTTCTCAATTAGTTATTAGGGTTTAAAATTAACTTACCTGCTATTTACTATTCCTTGCAAAACAATGGAATGCCGCCTCTTCCTATTCACATATACTTCCTGGTGTGTTTGTGGAGCCTTTATATATATGTGCGTTCCATCGACACACCCAATTACTCCAGGAAATGATGCAATGGAATAAAATCCAGCTTCTACAGTCTGGTAGTCTGCTATTGAAGGCCATCGAATCACATTCACCGATAGCCTTGCAATAGTAGTCCACATTTTGCAGCAACAATCCCACAAAGTGGATTCAGCAACTCCGAATCTTCCAGCCACAGATCTGTTGTAGAAAAGTTTAAAATAATTAACTAATAAAATGGTGACTATTTTTAAATGGTCACTATTTTTAAATGAATAACAATAATTAATGATTTCTCAAAACTGCATTAATTTTTATCATGTGATAAAAAAAGAGAAAAAAAAAATTCTCATCGGGAAAAATGTCGCACCCGGTCCCCACTGCCTTCGGCAGTGTAGACCCGTGCGCTGCGTGCACGTACTCCTTTACCATCCTTATGACTTCTCAAAATTCTATGTTGTTACTCATAAACTTTCATTCTTAAAGAAGTTAAAAAATAAATCATTTAGCATCCAGTAAAAACTCACACCAGACCCCACTGCCTTCGGCAGCGCAGACATACGTGTGCTGTACACGCATATTCCTTCTCAACTCAAACTTTTATTACTAAAAAAATAAAATTAATTTTTTTTTTTTTTTTTATCATCGGGTAAAAACTTGCACCGGGTCCCATAAACATGTGTGCCTATTCCTTCCCCACCCTTCCAGACTCTCATAATAAACTTACATATACCAATTTTGAACGGTCTTACTCAATTAGCTGAGATGCGCAAAAGAAAACCTGATCAGGACACCTTAAAATTGTAAATCAGGTGAAATCTCGAATTCCACTTTCGATAATATAAAAGAACTTTAAAATATTTTTCGAATGATGTATTATAAATAATTTAATCATAATTAGATATTGAAATTTTAAAAAATTACAGCGCCATCTGGCGGTAGAAATTTCTGTAATCTATTGTTCCATTCCAGATCAACAAAGCTTTCAAATGATGTATTACTTATGAAATTTTTTTAATTAACAACTGAGATATAAAAGAAAACTGATTCAGGACATCTCAAAACGTGTAAATCGGGTGAAATCTCGAATTCCATTTTCGATAATGTAAAAGTACTTTAAAATGTGTATCAACTCAACAAAGCAAAGGTGTTTTGGGTTTTCCGTTGTTTTCTCTGAAACAACTGTTCCTTTTCTACAATTTTGCCCTTCCTCCCCCCCCCCCCCTTTACGTCCCTTCTAATAATTTTACACTTGAAAATATCCGCAATCGATTTATCTTTCCTTAAAATCTAATAATACAAATTTCAAACGCTGTAACTCTTTTTTTTTTTTGCCCCTTCGCCCCCCCCCTCCTCCTCAAGCCCTTCCTAATAATTCTACACGTTCATAAATATTCAGAATCGAGACACACACACACACAGACTCTGCTCTTTTATATATTTTGATGTTTCCTTATATTTATGAAAAGTGATATTTAGGAAGTTCTTAATACATTATAAAACAAAGTAAACATTCAAAATAAGATTTTTCTACAAAAACAAAATAATTTACCATAAAGTTTAGCGACAGCAAAAATTTCATAAACTCTGAATTTGAATATAGCCCCTGAGTTTTTATCTCTGAAAGTATATTAAACTTGTGGGGAAGACTTCCATTTATGCAGTTTCCGAACCTAGCTGCCCCACCTAACAATTGTGCATACAATTGCAGCACTGTTTAAGAATACTCTTGAAATGAATTATCAATTATTTCATAAAATATTTAACTTATTTAGAAAAAGTAAAAAATATATATAAACCTGTAAGACTCTGGAGTGCCTAAGATCCACAATGTCATCAATATCTGTTTGTGGACAGCAACAGACCTAACTGTTTGTTGACTATTTCTAATTAGAGGATCCTGCATTACCTACGAATATGAAAATTACATTATAATGACACACTTGAATGGAAACAGATAGATGAAATAGAAACAAAGCAGAAAATATTTCTTTGCTTTTAAAAATTATTTAATAACTTATTTAAATGCAATATTTTGCAAAACCTAACTTTCTGAGTCGGGAAAAATCACAATCTATATATCCTTTTATAGACAATTTATCAAATTTCTCTCCAGATAAGTATAGAAGTAGAATACCTTACTAATATCAGTTCTCTCAATTTTAGATATAATAATTAAATACAAAATATACTTTTTTTAATATTCATTTTTTATTATTAAAATCCATGCAGATAACTTTCTATTACATTTAAAGTTAAAGAACTATGGTATTCAAAGAAAATTTTCAATCTTTGTTTTCAGAGGTTTCTATACACATTTTCAAATATGAAGAATCCTAAAATTGCAAAATTAATGTTGTGCTGTTTATGGATTGCAAGTCAGTTTGTTTGTCTGTGTATAATTTAAAAATAATTGACACTGTCATAGTTATACCTTTAAATTTTACTAGTTTCACTCTAACAATATGTAATCGAAAAAAAAAAAAAAAAAATACTTATTTATTTTTCTTTTTAATGTACGAACATTTAATTTTGAGCACTCAGGGTGGTTAGCATCAAATTTTTTTTTCAAAATTCCTGACCATTTTCCTGGACTCATGCTGTTTATTACCAATAAAATCTCAAAGTTAGCCAATAATTTAACAATTTACAATAATCAGCTTTTAAATCTAGCCATAAAATTTGCCCGAAATCTGCGACCAGAGGCTACCCTGAGACAATAAAAATTAATCAATTTTTAAATAATCTATACGCATAATACATATATAACTTTTTTTTTTCATTGAAAAATATGGTTAAGTATTTATGCCAACAATATTATCATCATACCATTTCTTCAATTTTCTCTACCGACGATCTACTTAGTCGAAAGTTTCTTCGAAATTCGAAGTCGGACATAGACGTCACGATATTTTCTGCAAAATTGCAAACCCTTGGTTTTGATCTTGCTTCCTCCAGCGCAATCAGTGGTAGTTGTAAAACTGAATCATCTTCAGAATCTGATGATTCGACCGCCTGCATTTGTAAGTAAACATTTAAAATTTCCATAACACGCTTCCTTTTGTTGCTTCTACGCTCCGCCATGTTTGTTTATATTTTTGTTTCTCGGGAAGATGAAATGTGTTCGGAAGTACTAATAAACCCGGTCATTTCCCGAACTTCCCGCGTGACGTTATTTCCCAACTCGGGAAGTGACCGGGAAATACTTTCGAATGCGCCTCCTGTTAGGGGTAGCGATGACCGCCCATTGGGGGCCCCTTCACAAATGGCGACCCCCCCCCCCTTGGCCAATCCTTGTGGCATGTGCGCCGCCGCGCCATTAGAAAAAAAATATTCGTGATTGATGAACAGATAAAGGTATCGCGTCATAACATCGCCGGAAAAAACATCGCGCGTCAAAACATTGACGTCAAAACATCGCCGCGAAAACATCGCCGTGCTAATAACATCGCTGACAGAAACATCGCTAAAGAATAATTTTTATTTCTACATATAATAAAAAGTGTCAATTTTTTTTTGTATGCATGTCGGTCGCCTTGTGGACAAACGGATGCCAGCAAAAATTAAAAAATAAAATTACACGGAGGTCTGTTTTGACCCCTCATGATGCACATCGGAGATTGATTTTTGAATTTTTTATTATAGTTATAAAAATTATTAAAATGTGAAATTTGACTTCGTTTTATGTTTTTCCGGCGACGTTAAGACGCACTACCTCTTGACAATTCCCTCTTGCAGACGATTCTCTTTCAATAACAGACATCTTGTCTGGAATAAAGGATATTTTATTCCAGACAAGAATTAAAGAATATATTAGGTCTGTGAAGTTGGCACCCCGACCTTTAGTAAATGAAAAACTGAATACACCATAGGATTGAGCGTCGTTTGAGCGCGTTTGAGCGCTGATAATTTTCGTTTGAGCCACAATTCTAGTGGAGTTATAATAAAAAGAAAATTGCCGGTGCCACGAAAGTGTGAAGTTGGCACCCCGACCTTTAGTAAATGAAAAATTGAATACACCATAGGATTGAGCGTCGTTTGAGCGCGTTTGAGAGATGAAAATTTTCGTTTGAGCCACAAATGCAAAAAAGGTGTACTTAAAACAAATTTTTGTGCCAACAGAAATGTGAAGTTGGCACCCCGACCTTTAGTAAATGAAAAACTGAATACACCATAGGATTGAGCGTCGTTTGAGCGCGTTTGAGCGATGAAAATTTTCGTTTGAGCTACAATTGCAGTGGACATATAATAAAAAGAAAATTGCCGGTGCCACGAAAGTGTGAAGTTGGCACCCCGACCTTTAGTAAATGAAAAACTGAATACACCATAGGATTGAGCGTCGTTTGACCGCGTTTGAGCGATGAAATTTTTCGTTTGAGCCACAATTCTAGTGGAGTTATAATAAAAAGAAAATATCCGGTTCCACGAAAGTGTGAAGTTGGCACCCCGACCTTTAGTAAATTAAAAACTAAATACACCATAGGATTGAGCGTCGTTTGAGCGCGTTTGAGCGATGAAAATTTTCGTTTGAGCCACAAATGCAAAAAAGGTGTACTTAAAACAAATTTTTGTGCCAACAGAAATGTGAAGTTGGCACCCCGACCTTTAGTAAATGAAAAACTGAATACACCATAGGATTGAGCGTCGTTTGAGCGCGTTTGAGCGATGAAAATTTTCGTTTGAGCTACAATTGCAGTGGACATATAATAAAAAGAAAATTGCCGGTGCCACGAAAGTGTGAAGTTGGCACCCCGACCTTTAGTAAATGAAAAACTGAATACACCATAGGATTGAGCGTCGTTTGACCGCGTTTGAGCGATGAAATTTTTCGTTTGAGCCACAATTCTAGTGGAGTTATAATAAAAAGAAAATATCCGGTTCCACGAAAGTGTGAAGTTGGCACCCCGACCTTTAGTAAATTAAAAACTGAATACACCATAGGATTGAGCGTCGTTTGAGCGCGTTTGAGCGATGAAAATTTTCGTTTGCGCCACAATTGTAGTGGAGTTATAATAAAAAGAAAATATCCGGTGCCACGAAAGTGTGAAGTTGGCACCCCGACCTTTAGTAAATTAAAAACTGAATACACCATAGGATTGAGCGTCGTTTGAGCGCGTTTGAGCGATGAAAATTTTCGTTTGAGCCACAAATGCAAAAAAGGTGTACTTAAAACAAATTTTTGTGCCAACAGAAATCTGAAGTTGGCAACCCGACCTTTAGTAAATGAAAAACTGAATACACCATAGGATTGAGCGTCGTTTGAGCGCGTTTGAGCGATGAAAATTTTCGTTTGAGCCACAATTGTAGTGGAGTTATAATAAAAAGAAAATATCCGGTGCCACGAAAGTGTGAAGTTGGCACCCCGACCTTTAGTAAATTAAAAACTGAATACACCATAGGATTGAGCGTCGTTTGAGCGCGTTTGAGCGATGAAAATTTTCGTTTGAGCCACAAATGCAAAAAAGGTGTACTTAAAACAAATTTTTGTGCCAACAGAAATCTGAAGTTGGCAACCCGACCTTTAGTAAATGAAAAACTGAATACACCATAGGATTGAGCGTCGTTTGAGCGCGTTTGAGCGATGAAAATTTTCGTTTGAGCCACAATTGCACTGGAGATATAATAAAAAGAAAATTGAGAAAATTGCCGATGCCAACGAAAGTGTGAAGTTGGCACCCCGACCTTTACTAAATGAAAAATTGAATACACCATAGGATTGCGCGTCGTTTGAGCGCGTTTGAGCGATGAAAATTTTCGTTTGAGCCACAATTGTAGTGGAGTTATAATAAAAAGAAAATATCCGGTGCCACGAAAGTGTGAAGTTGGCACCCCGACCTTTAGTAAATTAAAAACTGAATACACCATAGGATTGAGCGTCGTTTGAGCGCGTTTGAGCGATGAAAATTTTCGTTTGAGCCCCAAATGCAAAAAAGGTGTACTTAAAACAAATTTTTGTGCCAACAGAAATGTGAAGTTGGCACCCCGACCTTTAGTAAATTAAAAACTGAATACACCATAGGATTGAACGTCGTTTGAGCGCGTTTGAGCGATGAAAATTTTCGTTTGAGCCACAAATGCACTGGAGATATAATAAAAAGAAAATTGCCGTTGCCAACGAAAGTATGAAATTGGCACCCCGACCTTTAGTAAATGAAAAACTGAATACACTATAGGATTGAGCTTCGTTTGAGCGCGTTTGAGCGATGAAAATTTTCGTTTGAGCCACAATTGTAGTGGAGTTATTATAAAAAGAAAATATCCGGTGCCACGAAAGTGTGAAGTTGGCACCCCGACCTTTAGTAAATGAAAAACTGAATACACCATAGGATTGAGCGCCGTTTGAGCGCGTTTGAGCGATGAAAATTTTCGTTTGAGCGACAATTCTAGTGGAGTTATAATAAAAAGAAAATATCCGGTGCCACGAAAGTGTGAAGTTGGCACCCCGACCTTTAGTAAATTAAAAACTGAATACACCATAGGATTGAGCGTCATTTGAGCGCGTTTGAGCGATGAAAATTTTCGTTTGAGCCACAATTGTAGTGGAGTTATAATAAAAAGAAAATATCCGGTGCCACGAAAGTGTGAAGTTGGCACCCCGACCTTTAGTAAATGAAAAACTGAATACACCATAGGATTGAGCGTCGTTTGAGCGCGTTTGAGCGATGAAAATTTTCGTTTGAGCTACAATTGCAGTGGACATATAATAAAAAGAAAATTGCCGGTGCCACGAAAGTGTGAAGTTGGCACCCCGACCTTTAGTAAATGAAAAACTGAATACACCATAGGATTGAGCGTCGTTTGACCGCGTTTGAGCGATGAAATTTTTCGTTTGAGCCACAATTCTAGTGGAGTTATAATAAAAAGAAAATATCCGGTTCCACGAAAGTGTGAAGTTGGCACCCCGACCTTTAGTAAATTAAAAACTGAATACACCATAGGATTGAGCGTCGTTTGAGCGCGTTTGAGCGATGAAAATTTTCGTTTGCGCCACAATTGTAGTGGAGTTATAATAAAAAGAAAATATCCGGTGCCACGAAAGTGTGAAGTTGGCACCCCGACCTTTAGTAAATTAAAAACTGAATACACCATAGGATTGAGCGTCGTTTGAGCGCGTTTGAGCGATGAAAATTTTCGTTTGAGCCACAAATGCAAAAAAGGTGTACTTAAAACAAATTTTTGTGCCAACAGAAATCTGAAGTTGGCAACCCGACCTTTAGTAAATGAAAAACTGAATACACCATAGGATTGAGCGTCGTTTGAGCGCGTTTGAGCGATGAAAATTTTCGTTTGAGCCACAATTGCACTGGAGATATAATAAAAAGAAAATTGAGAAAATTGCCGATGCCAACGAAAGTGTGAAGTTGGCACCCCGACCTTTACTAAATGAAAAATTGAATACACCATAGGATTGCGCGTCGTTTGAGCGCGTTTGAGCGATGAAAATTTTCGTTTGAGCCACAATTGTAGTGGAGTTATAATAAAAAGAAAATATCCGGTGCCACGAAAGTGTGAAGTTGGCACCCCGACCTTTAGTAAATTAAAAACTGAATACACCATAGGATTGAGCGTCGTTTGAGCGCGTTTGAGCGATGAAAATTTTCGTTTGAGCCCCAAATGCAAAAAAGGTGTACTTAAAACAAATTTTTGTGCCAACAGAAATGTGAAGTTGGCACCCCGACCTTTAGTAAATTAAAAACTGAATACACCATAGGATTGAACGTCGTTTGAGCGCGTTTGAGCGATGAAAATTTTCGTTTGAGCCACAAATGCACTGGAGATATAATAAAAAGAAAATTGCCGTTGCCAACGAAAGTATGAAATTGGCACCCCGACCTTTAGTAAATGAAAAACTGAATACACTATAGGATTGAGCTTCGTTTGAGCGCGTTTGAGCGATGAAAATTTTCGTTTGAGCCACAATTGTAGTGGAGTTATTATAAAAAGAAAATATCCGGTGCCACGAAAGTGTGAAGTTGGCACCCCGACCTTTAGTAAATGAAAAACTGAATACACCATAGGATTGAGCGCCGTTTGAGCGCGTTTGAGCGATGAAAATTTTCGTTTGAGCGACAATTCTAGTGGAGTTATAATAAAAAGAAAATATCCGGTGCCACGAAAGTGTGAAGTTGGCACCCCGACCTTTAGTAAATTAAAAACTGAATACACCATAGGATTGAGCGTCATTTGAGCGCGTTTGAGCGATGAAAATTTTCGTTTGAGCCACAATTGTAGTGGAGTTATAATAAAAAGAAAATATCCGGTGCCACGAAAGTGTGAAGTTGGCACCCCGACCTTTAGTAAATGAAAAACTGAATACACCATAGGATTGAGCGTCGTTTGAGCGCGTTTGAGCGATGAAAATTTTCGTTTGAGCTACAATTGCAGTGGACATATAATAAAAAGAAAATTGCCGGTGCCACGAAAGTGTGAAGTTGGCACCCCGACCTTTAGTAAATGAAAAACTGAATACACCATAGGATTGAGCGTCGTTTGACCGCGTTTGAGCGATGAAATTTTTCGTTTGAGCCACAATTCTAGTGGAGTTATAATAAAAAGAAAATATCCGGTTCCACGAAAGTGTGAAGTTGGCACCCCGACCTTTAGTAAATTAAAAACTGAATACACCATAGGATTGAGCGTCGTTTGAGCGCGTTTGAGCGATGAAAATTTTCGTTTGCGCCACAATTGTAGTGGAGTTATAATAAAAAGAAAATATCCGGTGCCACGAAAGTGTGAAGTTGGCACCCCGACCTTTAGTAAATTAAAAACTGAATACACCATAGGATTGAGCGTCGTTTGAGCGCGTTTGAGCGATGAAAATTTTCGTTTGAGCCACAAATGCAAAAAAGGTGTACTTAAAACAAATTTTTGTGCCAACAGAAATCTGAAGTTGGCAACCCGACCTTTAGTAAATGAAAAACTGAATACACCATAGGATTGAGCGTCGTTTGAGCGCGTTTGAGCGATGAAAATTTTCGTTTGAGCCACAATTGTAGTGGAGTTATAATAAAAAGAAAATATCCGGTGCCACGAAAGTGTGAAGTTGGCACCCCGACCTTTAGTAAATTAAAAACTGAATACACCATAGGATTGAGCGTCGTTTGAGCGCGTTTGAGCGATGAAAATTTTCGTTTGAGCCACAAATGCAAAAAAGGTGTACTTAAAACAAATTTTTGTGCCAACAGAAATCTGAAGTTGGCAACCCGACCTTTAGTAAATGAAAAACTGAATACACCATAGGATTGAGCGTCGTTTGAGCGCGTTTGAGCGATGAAAATTTTCGTTTGAGCCACAATTGCACTGGAGATATAATAAAAAGAAAATTGAGAAAATTGCCGATGCCAACGAAAGTGTGAAGTTGGCACCCCGACCTTTACTAAATGAAAAATTGAATACACCATAGGATTGCGCGTCGTTTGAGCGCGTTTGAGCGATGAAAATTTTCGTTTGAGCCACAATTGTAGTGGAGTTATAATAAAAAGAAAATATCCGGTGCCACGAAAGTGTGAAGTTGGCACCCCGACCTTTAGTAAATTAAAAACTGAATACACCATAGGATTGAGCGTCGTTTGAGCGCGTTTGAGCGATGAAAATTTTCGTTTGAGCCCCAAATGCAAAAAAGGTGTACTTAAAACAAATTTTTGTGCCAACAGAAATGTGAAGTTGGCACCCCGACCTTTAGTAAATTAAAAACTGAATACACCATAGGATTGAACGTCGTTTGAGCGCGTTTGAGCGATGAAAATTTTCGTTTGAGCCACAAATGCACTGGAGATATAATAAAAAGAAAATTGCCGTTGCCAACGAAAGTATGAAATTGGCACCCCGACCTTTAGTAAATGAAAAACTGAATACACTATAGGATTGAGCTTCGTTTGAGCGCGTTTGAGCGATGAAAATTTTCGTTTGAGCCACAATTGTAGTGGAGTTATTATAAAAAGAAAATATCCGGTGCCACGAAAGTGTGAAGTTGGCACCCCGACCTTTAGTAAATGAAAAACTGAATACACCATAGGATTGAGCGCCGTTTGAGCGCGTTTGAGCGATGAAAATTTTCGTTTGAGCGACAATTCTAGTGGAGTTATAATAAAAAGAAAATATCCGGTGCCACGAAAGTGTGAAGTTGGCACCCCGACCTTTAGTAAATTAAAAACTGAATACACCATAGGATTGAGCGTCGTTTGAGCGCGTTTGAGCGATGAAAATTTTCGTTTGAGCCACAAATGCAAAAAAGGTGTACTTAAAACAAATTTTTGTGCCAACAGAAATCTGAAGTTGGCAACCCGACCTTTAGTAAATGAAAAACTGAATACACCATAGGATTGAGCGTCGTTTGAGCGCGTTTGAGCGATGAAAATTTTCGTTTGAGCCACAATTGTAGTGGAGTTATAATAAAAAGAAAATATCCGGTGCCACGAAAGTGTGAAGTTGGCACCCCGACCTTTAGTAAATTAAAAACTGAATACACCATAGGATTGAGCGTCGTTTGAGCGCGTTTGAGCGATGAAAATTTTCGTTTGAGCCACAAATGCAAAAAAGGTGTACTTAAAACAAATTTTTGTGCCAACAGAAATCTGAAGTTGGCAACCCGACCTTTAGTAAATGAAAAACTGAATACACCATAGGATTGAGCGTCGTTTGAGCGCGTTTGAGCGATGAAAATTTTCGTTTGAGCCACAATTGCACTGGAGATATAATAAAAAGAAAATTGAGAAAATTGCCGATGCCAACGAAAGTGTGAAGTTGGCACCCCGACCTTTACTAAATGAAAAATTGAATACACCATAGGATTGCGCGTCGTTTGAGCGCGTTTGAGCGATGAAAATTTTCGTTTGAGCCACAATTGTAGTGGAGTTATAATAAAAAGAAAATATCCGGTGCCACGAAAGTGTGAAGTTGGCACCCCGACCTTTAGTAAATTAAAAACTGAATACACCATAGGATTGAGCGTCGTTTGAGCGCGTTTGAGCGATGAAAATTTTCGTTTGAGCCCCAAATGCAAAAAAGGTGTACTTAAAACAAATTTTTGTGCCAACAGAAATGTGAAGTTGGCACCCCGACCTTTAGTAAATTAAAAACTGAATACACCATAGGATTGAACGTCGTTTGAGCGCGTTTGAGCGATGAAAATTTTCGTTTGAGCCACAAATGCACTGGAGATATAATAAAAAGAAAATTGCCGTTGCCAACGAAAGTATGAAATTGGCACCCCGACCTTTAGTAAATGAAAAACTGAATACACTATAGGATTGAGCTTCGTTTGAGCGCGTTTGAGCGATGAAAATTTTCGTTTGAGCCACAATTGTAGTGGAGTTATTATAAAAAGAAAATATCCGGTGCCACGAAAGTGTGAAGTTGGCACCCCGACCTTTAGTAAATGAAAAACTGAATACACCATAGGATTGAGCGCCGTTTGAGCGCGTTTGAGCGATGAAAATTTTCGTTTGAGCGACAATTCTAGTGGAGTTATAATAAAAAGAAAATATCCGGTGCCACGAAAGTGTGAAGTTGGCACCCCGACCTTTAGTAAATTAAAAACTGAATACACCATAGGATTGAGCGTCATTTGAGCGCGTTTGAGCGATGAAAATTTTCGTTTGAGCCACAATTGTAGTGGAGTTATAATAAAAAGAAAATATCCGGTGCCACGAAAGTGTGAAGTTGGCACCCCGACCTTTAGTAAATGAAAAACTGAATACACCATAGGATTGAGCGTCGTTTGAGCGCGTTTGAGCTCTGATAATTTTCGTTTGAGCCACAAATGCAAAAAAGGTGTACTTAAACAAATTTTTGTGGCAACAGAAATGTGAAGTTGGCACCCCGACCTTTAGTAAATGAAAAACTGAATACACCATAGGATTGAGCGTCGTTTGAGCGCGATTGAGCGAAGGAAATTTTCGTTTGAGCCACAATTGCACTGGAGATATAATAAAAAGAAAATTGCCGATGCCAACGAAAGTGTGAAGTTGGCACCCCGACCTTTAGTAAACGGAAAACTGAATACACCACAGCATTTAGCGTCGTTTGAGTGCGTTTGAGCGATGAAAATTTTCGTTTGAGCCACAATTGCAGTAGAGATATAATAAAAAGAAAATTACCGATGCCAACGAAAGTGTGAAGTTGGCGCCACGGCCTTTAGTAAATGAAAAACTGAATACACCATAGGATTGAGCGTGGTTTGAGCGATATTCATAATTATAAAGGAGTATTTTATTCGGGGGGGCTGTTTGTGTACCACCATTTAATATTAATATTTTTAAAATTTCACGATAACTTAGGATTGAGCGTCAGCAATGCTCATTAGAGCCAAGAAACATTTTGTTACAGTTTCAATATTTTCATGGTTACGAAGGAGTATTTTATTCTTGAGCCTAAATTCGTAGTTTGTATACCACCCCTTGAAATTAATATTTTTAAATTTTCACTATAACATATGTTTTAGCGTCCGCTATGGTCGTTTGAGCGATACAATTTTTTGTTAGAACAGCAATATTTTTATAGTTATGAAAGAGTATTTTATTCGGGGGGACTAAGTTCGCAGTTTGTATACCACCCCATTAAATTAATATTTTAAAAATTTGACGATAGCATATGTTTAAGCGTCCGCTGGAGTCGTTTTAGCGATGCAAATTTTTGTTAGAGCGCCAATATTTTTATAGTTATAAAGGAGTATTTTATTCGGGGGGCTAAATTCCCAGTTTGTATATCACCCCTTAAAATTAATATTTTTAAAATTTGACAATAACAAATGTTTGAGTGTCCGCTATGGTCGTTTGAGAGATACAAATGTTTGTTAGAGCGTCAATATTTTTGTAGTTATAAAGGAGTATTTTATTCGGGGTGCTAAATTCCCAGTTTCTGTACCACAATTGAAATATAACATTTTTAAAATTTGACGATAGCACAGGTTTAAGCTTCAGCAATACTCGTTAGAGGCAAAAGACATTTTGTTAGAGTTTCAATATTTTCATGGTTACAAAGGAGTATTTTATTCGGTAGCCTAAATTCGCAGTTTTTATACCACCCCTTGAAATTAATATTTTTAAAATTTGACGATAGCATATGTTTGAGCGTCCGCTATGGTCGTTTGGGTGATACAGTTTTTTGTTATAGCGTCAATATATTTATAGTTATAAAGTAGTAACTTATTCGGGGGGCTAAGTTCGCAGTTTGTATACCACAATTTAAATATAGCATTTTATAAATTTGACGATAACAGATGTTTGAGCGTCAGCAATACTCGTTAGAGCCAAAAGACATTTTGTTAGAGTTTCAATATTTTCATGGTTACAAAGGAGTATTTTATTCGGGGGGCTAAATTCGCAGTTTTTATACTGCCCCTTGAAATTAATATTTTTAAAATTTGACGATAGCATACGTTTGAGCGTCCGCTAGGATCGTTTGAGCGATACAAATTTTTGTTAGATCGTCAATATTTTTATAGTTATAGAGGAGTATTTTATTCGGGGTCTAAGTTCACAATTTGTACACCTATCCTTAGAACTTATTTATTTAAATTTTGATGATAATATAAATTTGAGTGTCCACTACAGTCGTTTCAGCGATGAAAATTTTTCTTAGCGAGTCAATATTTTTATAGTTATAAAGGTGGGTTTTATTCGGGGTGTTAAATTCGCAGTTTGTATACCACCCCTTAAAATTAATATTTCTAAAATTTGACGATAACATATGCTTGATGAAATTATCTTCCATGATAATGCAAGCGATTTCCATGTTAGAGAAGTAGTATAACACTGAATATAAAAAAAAATCGAATTTATTCTCAATATTACTTTAAAAAAGAAAAAAAAGAAAAACGAAAAACGAAAAAAATCGTTAACTTTATTTTAAATTATCACAGATCAATGGTTAAACCATTCGTTTTAAAGGTATTGGCGAGCTCTTTTGAACAGCATTAAAAACTTCAAAATATTAAATGTTTTATGAATGAGCAACAATCTTCAAACAATGGTTGCATAGAAATGTATATCAAATAAAAATATTTTTTATAGTTGTTTGAAATACATTGGAAATTCTCAAATAATTCTTCTTTCTCATCTTGGACTGCAATATTACTTTCATAACAATGTACAATAAGAAGAAAGTAGTGTAAATGCCAAACCAATTTTTTTCCCTTCAATTTCATATTAATTTTCCAAATTTTAATATTTAAAATAATAATAATAATAATAAACAGCACAGATATGGCCATAATATTTTAAAATACGTTTTTAAATTTAAAAAAAAAGTACGTATTTTAAATAATACACTGTAAAGACAAAAAGAAATGCTGTCAATTAACAGACACGGAATTATTTTATTCCAATAAAAAAACCTAGTATGTTGTGGCCACCACAAGACTTTGTTCTATATCTTCCTATACAAATTCACTCAGTAACAATATTAAAAAAAAGAAAACAAATTAAGATTTCTTTTCGTTAAAAGTAAAAAAAATCGATCACTTTGTTTTAAATTATCACATATTTATAGTTCAACCATTCGTTTTAAAGGTATTGACGAGACCTTTCGAAAGATACCCATCTTGAAAATTTACTCCCCTCGAGGGGGGTACTTCCCCCCAGGGGGGAAGCGATGCCCCCACATGCACAACATTTTTTTCCTAATTAACTACTACTATTATCAATAATTCATCTTATATTTACAATCACAGGTTAAGAATAACTCTCATTATGTGCATTTATACGAAATTTTGTCCTATAATGCCATGTTAAAAATTTAGAAAAACTACGATCACAGCGCCACCTGTTGAGCGATGGATTCCCAAATCTAATCAGCACTAGTTTATGTCAGGGGCCAACTAAATACCAAGCTTGGTTAAATTTCGTAAATATATATATACGATTTTTTTTTTCTGAGATTTTTTTCATTAAAAGTAAAAAAAATCGATAACTTTGTTTCAAATTATCCCAGATTTATAGTTCAACCATTCGTTTTAAAGGTATTGACGAGACCTTTTGAAAGATACCCATCTTGAAAATTTACTCCCCTCGAGGGGGGACTTCTCCCCCAGGGTAGGTGGCGAGGCTCCTACACATACAAAAAAATTTCCCCAGTTGAGTATCTCTATTAAAAATAATTCTTGTAAATTTCATAATGATTACAAAAAAATAATTCTCTTTATGCACATTTATACAAAATTTTGTCCTTTATCACCATGTTAAAATTTTAGAAAAAGCGGGATGGCAACGCAACCTGTAAGACAATTTTTACCAAAAGGTAATAGGCACTAATTTATGTCAAGGTGCAACTACATACCAATTTGTATGAAATTCTGTGCAGTAGTTCCTGAGATACAGTTGCCACAAAATTTTGTCACACACACACACACAGAGAGAGACAGACAGACAGACAGATTTTTTTCTAAAAATGGTCAAATCGTGTTCTACAGCTCTCAAAACGTGTAAATCCATCAAAAACCCGAGGTTGAAAATTTTTACGAATCTAATACTTTCTTCTATTGAATATAGAAGAAAGTAATAACGTATAAAAAACTTTTTAAACAACAGACAAACAGATGTCATAAATACTTTTCAATTGTATTGGAAAGTGTTAAAAAATTAAAATTAAAATTTATATATATATATATGTGTGTGTGCGTGAGTGTGTATGTATGTACGTATATAGTATTACTGAATTCAAATTTTACGCTTTTTGTAGAATTTATTTACAGTATTGTTAAATTTCACTTGCTATTTATATTATTTCTTCATTTCTCCTTCATGCCCCATCCTCACATATTTCTTAGAAAATCAAGTAACCAAAACAATATTTGCGACAAATGCTAAAACTTAATATATACGTGCACTGCACTCATTTAATTTCAATACGCTTCGTTTGTGGTACTAATTAGGTTTTAAACAGCTCAAGTCAATTCGACTAGTTTATTGTTATTATCATTATTATTTTCTTCAATGACAGTCCAATCCCAATGCGCTTTTATAGCATAGTTTGTGACTTTTGTCTGGCATTCAGATTTTTAGTTACTTTTTGGAATTTTTAATATTCATAAATTGATCAATTGCATTATTTAAAATAATAATTCTAAAATTAATCCAAAAATTCTCTTAATTTTGATAAACTATAAAATGTCTTTGGAACAAACAAAAATATTAATCCAATTTATCAAGTTTGCTTTATATTAGAGGGGGGGGGGTGGAGGGGGGAGAGAAAGAGAAAATTATTATTTACTGTGCTCAATTACAGATACATCTAAAATAAAACATTATAACAATACACTTAATTTTCTTTCATCACTATAGCGTATTTTACAAAAACAAAAATCGCAAGGGATATCCACTAGAGGAAAAATTCCCTTTTCGGTAACTCCCAGAGGAAAAGAAGGGATCTATCGCACAGGTGTTTAGTGATTTTCTTGCTTTGAACATAGCGGAAACTGACCGTTAAACCTTTCAAGATCAAAATAGCATTCTATCTGATTTTCTAACTTCAAACAGCAAGTATTGTGAAGTCTCTTATCGCACTAATGATCTTTGGCCCTCGCGGTACATCACCACATAGTCATCCGCACCGGAGGTGGGTACACCACATCGGCAATTTTTTTCTCAAAGGAAAGATGATCCTTTCTCACGAGTTATGGCAAGTAGTGCTGATATTTATGGCCAGCTGAGAATGTGGCCAGCAAATTTCCTAACCGTACACTGCAGGAAGTTCAAAAATTAGTGTATCATGGAGCTGCGGCAATACTCTGAAAATTCGGAAATATTAAAGCCTGGATTTGAGTGCTATATGAGGTGATATTCGATATTTGAGGGCGTATAACGTCATTTATTGTACTGAGACCTGCCTGCCGATTTGACATGTTTGTTCAAACTGTTAATATACTATACCAGTATGCAATACAATTTTTGTTGAGTGGCTTTTAAGAGATAAGTAAAATTATCTTCAGTACAATTAAAAGAAAAGAAAAATGTCTATATTATATATTTAAAACACAAAAAGTAACGAGGAAATGAAAATTCCACCTACTTAATTAGATTATTAAAAACGCTTTCCAACTGGATTTACTCGTTAAAATTAATAAATACTAGTTTAATAGATTTGTAGACAAACTCAGAAGTTAGTCTATGAAAAAAAAAAATGTATTCTATAACTATTAAAATATTCACGCTCTAACAGAAATTTTTACATTAAAAAGACCACAATGGACGGTCAACCCTAACTTACAAACGAATTTGAAAAAAATCGGTTTTAAGGGGATGTATAAAAACTGTGAATTTAACCCCCCGAAAAAATATGTATGAAACTACAGACTTACTGGTTAAATATTTATCATTAACTTTTTGAAATATTAATTCAAAAAGATGGTATAGAAACGAAGAAGTTAGCCCCCAAATAAAATATTTCTTTATATTTATGTTCATTATTATTCCTTTATATAAAATATTTCTTTATAAAAATAGGGAAACTCTAACAAAAACTTTATAGTCTCAGTGACCATGACAGGCGCTCAAAATTATGTTATCATCAAACTTTAAAAATATTAATTTTAAGGGATGATTTACAAAGGTATCTTCCCAGAGATCCGCCCCCCCTCTCCTGATCGATCAAAGGGAATGACTGCTTTTGTTAAAAGCTTTCAGGAAAAAGAACGATAAAGCCCATTCTGCACACTCCTCATATTTATTTGAGCATTTTTCCTCTCTCATTCAAGAATCAAGGTAAACTGATACCTGAAATAAACAGTATTTAGGCAATTATTTGTACTATAGTATGAAACTGAAAGAAGAGAAATATTTCTACAATCTCCAAAAATAAATATCGAATACATCTACAGTTTATATCGCTTCATTTTAAATAAATATAATATTTTATATTCATGAAGTATTTATTCAATAACTCAATATTTATTCAATATTCAAGACTTTAGCAATTATATTTAGATTTTAATGGATTTACTAGCGAGCTTCGCCCGCTAGCGGGTCAGTATTTTCAAATGAATCACTAAAATTAATGAATCACTAACAGTAACTTTTAGTGTTAAGAAAAGAAATTAAAAAAAAAAAAAAAATCATTTCTGATTGGGTAAAAGGTCGGACTGGGTCCCCACTGCCTTCGGCAGCGCTGCCCCGTGCGCGCTGCATGTGCGTATTCCTTCCCTGACCCTCCGTGCCCCCCCCCCCCCCTCAAAAAAAAAATTCTGATCGGGTAAAAACTCACACCGGGTCCCCACTGCCTGCGCACGCACGTGTGACGGTATACGCGCGCTACGCGCACATATTCCTTCTCAAATCAAATTTTTATTCTTAAGAAAAGAAAATGAAAAAAAAATCATTTCTCATTGGTTAAAAAGTCGGACCGGGTCCCCACTGCCTTCGGCAGCACTGTCCCGTGCGCGCGGTGCACGCCTATATCTTCCCCACCCTTTCAGCCCTTCCTAATTAACCTACATATACCAATTTTGAACGGTCTAACTGAATTAGCTGAGATGAAAAAGAAAACCTAATCAGGACACCTCAAAACGTGCAAATCTGGTTAAAACTTTCGATAATATAAAAGAACTTTAATATATCTTTCGAATGATGTATTAAAAACAATTTAATCATAATTAGAAATTGAAATATTGAAATTTTAAAATATTACAGCGCCATCTGGCGGTAGAAATTTCTGTAATCTACTGTTCGATTTCAAACCAACAAAGCTATCTTATGATGTATTACTTATGGAATTATTTTAATTAGTAGCTCAGATACAAAAGGAAACCGATTCAGGAGACCTCAAAACATGTAAATGAAGCGAAATCTTGAATCCCGCTTTCAATAATATAAAAGTACTTTAAAATATCTTTCGAATGATGTACTAAAAATAATTTAATCATAGTTAGAATTTGAAATACGCGTATTATAATAACATTTAATTTGCAATTAAATTGTACATTTTTTATTTATTCTCGAAACCCGATGATATTTGAACTGGAACTTCGTCTTGTGATGTTAAAAGTTTGTAGCAAGTTTGAATTAATTTTGAAGAAAATTGAAGCATTTTGAAATTTGCAATTTTTATTTCCAGTACAAAATCAGTAAAGCTGGAAGTAAAATCTATTTATTCTTTCGCCCGGCGCCATGGTAACCGAAATACGTCTATTGCGAAATTAATAGAACTGTTGTGATTTGTTGCCACCTTTTTTTTCATACTTTAGTTAATTTTAAAAAATCTAATTGCCCTATAGATAAGCTATTTAAACCGTCGGATTCAGAAAAATCGGACCTTTCATTTGATATCTTATTTGTAACGATACGACTGATATTTCTAATTTATTTTCCACTTTTTCCGTAAAAATGTCGCTTTTTAAGCATTTAATCATGAATTCTGGGTCATTTTTCGGTAGATATGGGTTGACGTTTTAATTAATATCTCCGCTAATTAGGGGTCGCATCGCTTAGCGAATTATCGCGATGTCGAGATGAAGAAATTCTGCGTCTGTCGACACCGGTTTCGAAGCGCTGCGACCATTAGCGCCGGAGCTTTAGGCATGGCAAGGCATTTCTCACAGACAGACAGACAGATGCGCACAGATTTTAATAATATAAGGAGACTAGCGCGCTTCGCCCGCTAGCAGGTCAGTATTTTCAAATGAATCACTATAATTAATGAATCACTAACAGTAACTTTTAGTCTTAAGAAAAGAAATTTAAAAAAAAATTATTTCTGATCGGGTAAAATATCGTCCCGGGTCCCCATTGCCTTCGGCAGCGCAGTCCCGTGCGCGCTGCGCGTGCACAGTTTAAGGGATACACGCGCTGCGCGCACGTATTCCTTCCCTGACCCTTCGTGCCCCCCCCCCAAAAAAAAATCATTTCTGATCGGGTAAAAACACACACCGGGTCCCCACCGCCGCAGACCCATGCGCGCTGGGCGCGCACGTGTGAAGGTATACGCACGCTGCGCGCACGTATTCCTTCTGAAATCAAATTTTTATTCTTAAGAAAAGAAAATTAAAAATATTATTTCTCATCGGTTAAAAAGTCGGACCGGGTCCCCACTGCCTTTGGCAGCGCAGTCCCGTGCGCGCTGTGCGCGCACAAGTTAGGGGATACGCGCGCGGTGCACGCCTATTTCTTCCCCACCCTTTCAGCCCCTTCTAATTAACCTACGTATACCAATTTTGAACGGTCTTACTCAATTATCTGAGATGCAAAAGAACACTTAATCAGGACGCCTCAAAACGTGTAAATCTGCTGAAAACTTTCGATAATTTAAAAGAACTTTAAAATATCTTTCGAATGATGTATTAAAAACAATTTAATCATAATTAGAAATTGAAATATTGAAATTTGAAAATATTACAGCGCCATAAAAGAAAATTGATTCAGGAGACCTCAAAACGTATAAATTTGGTGAAAATTTTCGATAATTTAAAAGAACTTTAAAATATCTTTCGAATGATGTATTAAAAATAATTTAATCCTAATTAGAAATTTAAATATTGAAATTTGAAAGTATTACAGCGCCATCTGTCGGTACAAATCTCTGTATTCCACTGTTCGATCCCAAATCAACAAAGCTTTCCAATGATGTATGACTTATGAAATTATTTTAATTAGTAGCTGAGATACTTTAAAATGTGTATCGAATGACGTATTAAAAAAAATGTAAACATAATTAGAATCTGAAATATTGAAATTTTAAAATATTACAGCGCCATGACACCTCAAAACGTGTAAGTCAGGTGAAATTTCGAATTCTATTACCTACGGTAACAAAACGTGTAAATCTGGTGAAAACTTTCGATAATATAAAAGAACTTTATAATATCTTTCCAATGAAGTATTAAAAATAATTTAATCATAATTAGAAATTGAAATACGCGTATTAGAATAAAATTTAATTTGCAATTAAAATGTAAATTTTTTGCTTATTCTTAGAAATCGGTGAAATTTGAACGGCAACTTCGTGTTGTGATAAGAACTCTGCATAATATGTCTTTTGTGCGAGAAAGGAAAATTGAAGAATATTGAAATTTGCAATTTTTATTCCCAATACAAAAAACGTGACCTCATTAACCACCAGATGTTTTTTCTTTCCGTTCAAGACTGTAGACTATCGTCTGCCAAGTTAAAATGCTTGTGATTTGTTGCCACCATTTTTTTTAGTTTAGTTAATTTAAAAAAATCTAATTGTCCGATCGATAAGCCGTTTAAACCATCGGACTGAGAAAAATCAGCCCTTTCATTTGATACCTTATTTGTAACGATACGACTGATATTTCCAATTTATTTTCCACCTTTTTCCGTAAGAATGTCTCTTTTTAAGCAAATATCCGTGAATTTTCAGTCATTTTTCGATCGACATAGCGCAAAGTTTTAATTGATATCTCCGCTAATTAGGGTCGCATCGCTTAGCGAATTATCGCGATGTCCAGATGAAGAAATTCTGCTTCTGAAAACACCTGTTTCGAGACGCTGCGACCATTAGCGCCGGAGCTTTAGCGCGCACAAGGCATTTCTCACAGACAGACAGACAGATGCGCACAGATTTTAATAATATAAGGAGATGATTCTATAACTATCACTTATTTTTTATGAAGATCACAATGAGTGTACTATATACCTGAGGGGGGCAAGGGAGGCACACATAGAAATAAAATATATTCTTCTTTAAACTAACCTAATATCGATTCAAAAAAACTTTTTGTATATACCACATTCACTTTAAAAAAATTACAGTGAGCGTTTCTTGTTTCATTCAGTTTTTCATTTACTAAAGGTCGGGGTGCCAACTTCAAACTTTCGTTGGCATCGGAAATTTTCTTTTTATTATCTCTCCACTGCAGTTGTGGCTCAAACGAAAATTTTCAGCGCTCAAACGCCCTCGAACGACGCTCAATCCTATGGTGTATGCAGTTTTTCATTTACTAAAGGTCGGGATGCCAACTTCATACTTTCGTGGCACCGGGAATTTTCTTTTTGTTATAACTCCACTACAATTGTGGCTCAAACACGCGCTCAAACGACGCTCAATCCTATGGTGTATTCAGTTTTTCATTTACTAAAGGTCGGAGTGCCAACTTCACACTTTCGTGGCACCGGCAATTTTCTTTTTATTATAACTCCACTACAATTGTCGCTCAAACGAAAATTTTCATCGCTCAAACGCGCTCAAACGACGCTCAATCCTATGGTGTATTCAGTTTTTCATTTACTAAAGGTCGGAGTGCCAACTTCACACTTTCGTGGCACCGGCAATTTTCTTTTTATTATAACTCCACTACAATTGTCGCTCAAACGAAAATTTTCATCGCTCAAACGCGCTCAAACGACGCTCAATCCTATGGTGTATTCAGTTTTTCATTTACTAAAGGTCGGGGTGCCAACTTCACACTTTCGTTGGCATCGGCAATTTTCTTTTTATTATATGTCCACTGCAATTGTAGCTCAAACGAAAATTTTCATCGCTCAAACGCGCTCAAACGACGCTCAATCCTATGGTGTATTCAGTTTTTAATTTACTAAAGGTCGGGGTGCCAACTTCACACTTTCGTGGCACCGGATATTTTCTTTTTATTATAACTCCACTACAATTGTGGCTCAAACGAAAATTTTCATCGCTCAAACGCGCACAAACGACGCTCAATCCTATGGTATATTCAGTTTTTCATTTACTAAAGGTCGGGGTGCCAACTTCACACTTTCGTTGGCATCGGCAATTTTCTTTTTATTGTAGCTCCACTGCAATTGTAGCTCAAACGAAAATTTTCATTGCTCAAACGCGCTCAAATGACGCTCAATCCTATGGTGTATTCAGTTTTTAATTTACTAAAGGTCGGGGTGCCAACTTCACACTTTCGTGGCACCGGATATTTTCTTTTTATTATAACTCCACTACAATTGTGGCTCAAACGAAAATTTTCATCGCTCAAACGCGCTCAAATGGCGCTCAATCCTATGGTGTATTCAGTTTTTCATTTACTAAAGGTCGGGGTGCCAACTTCACACTTTCGTGGCACCGGATATTTTCTTTTTATAATAACTCCCCTACAATTGTGGCTCAAACGAAAATTTTCATCGCTCAAACGCGCTCAAACGACGCTCAATCCTATGGTGTATTCAGTTTTTCATTTACTAAAGGTCGGGGTGCCAACTTCACACTTTCGTTGGCATCGGCAATTTTCTTTTTATTATATCTCCAGTGCAATTGTGGCTCAAACGAAAATTTTCATCGCTCAAACGCGCTCAAACGACGCTCAATCCTATGGTGTATTCAGTTTTTAATTTACTAAAGGTCGGGGTGCCAACTTCACATTTCTGTTGGCACAAAAATTTGTTTTAAGTACACCTTTTTTGCATTTGTGGCTCAAACGAAAATTTTCATCGCTCAAACGCGCTCAAACGACGCTCAATCCTATGGTGTATTCAGTTTTTCGTTTACTAAAGGTCGGGGTGCCAACTTCACACTTTCGTTGGCATCGGCAATTTTCTTTTTATTATATCTCCAGTGCAATTGTGGCTCAAACGAAAATTTTCATCCTTCAAACGCGCTCAAACGACGCTCAATCCTATGGTGTATTCAGTTTTTAATTTACTAAAGGTCGGGGTGCCAACTTCACATTACTGTTGGCACAAAAATTTGTTTTAAGTTCACCTTTTTTGCATTTGTGGCTCAAACGAAAATTTTCAGCGCTCAAACGCGCTCAAACGACGCTCAATCCTATGGTGTATTCAGTTTTTCATTCACTAAAGGTCGGGGTGCCAACTTCACACTTTCGTGGCACCGGCAATTTTCTTTTTATTATAACTCCACTAAAATTGTGGCTCAAACGAAAATTATCAGCGCTCAAACGCGCTCAAACGACGCTCAATCCTATGGTGTATTCAGTTTTTCATTTACTAAAGGTCGGGGTGCCAACTTCACATTTCTGTTGGCACAAAAATTTGTTTTAAGTACACCTTTTTTGCATTTGTGGCTCAAACGAAAATTATCAGCGCTCAAACGCGCTCAAACGACGCTCAATCCTATGGTGTATTCAGTTTTTCATTTACTAAAGGTCGGGGTGCCAACTTCACAGACCTGAATATATTTTATTCTTTAAGGTATTGGGGTAAAATTAAGAACGCTGTAAATATCATAGAATTGTTCCAATTTTTTCAAAGATTTATAAATCTTTCTATCTCTATGATTTCACCAAATGCTGTGAAAATCAAGTTTCTAAGTTAAAAATTGCAGATTTTACAAATTAAATATTTAACTTTAAAGTTCTTTTCGTATCTATTCTTTCCAAATACCAGTCATTGAAACGCATTTTGAGTGAATGAATGGTAAATCGAAATTTTACATAACTGAGCATAGCACAATAGCTTTATTTGTTAAAAAAAGAAAATATCTGATTTATTTATTTATTTTGTAATTTCTGTTTTATGATTATGTCAGCTGTAATTTGCTGTCATATTTTTTATCTGAAATACTGCCTTACAGTTAACTATAACTGACTGCTTACTTTTGAATTTTATGAATTTATTGCTTTTAGCTCCATACATAGGAAGAAAGTATAGGATTGGTAAAAATTTTCGATTTCTGATTTTCGATGAATTTACACGTTTTGAGATGTCACGAACAAGATTCGGTTAAATTTAGAAAATGTGTGTCTGTGTGTTTTAGCTAAACATTGTGGATACTGTATCTTACGAAACAATGGTCAGAATTTAACTGAACTTAATATTTGGTTGGAACTTAAATTGGTACTGATTATTTTTTCAGATATATCACCCAACAAATAGCACAGCCATGTTAAGGAAAAACTATAGCTCAGCTTCTATTGTGTATCAAGCTTAGTGAATGAATTTTATATTGTGTAAGGCTCTGCTAATTCAATTTATCGACTGACAGGTGACACTGATATGCTCCAATGTAATCCTGTTTCAAGGAACGCATATTGAAACGGTACATCTCAACTTCTATAGTGAATAAATGTACAACACTTGATATTTGAGATTAATATTATGTAAAACTATGCTGCTTCAATTTGGCTGCATAGTGGACGATAGGATAGATGACGCGACTGTGCCGCAATACTTCTTGTTTACAAAAAAGCTAAAATCCTGTTTCTATGATATATAACCGTGACAAACTTTGTGTATTAAATATATATTATGAAAAAAACATACTTAATGGATTTTTGTATATATCGGCTGGAAAGTGCTGCTGCTATTATTTTTTGCGATTTCTCAGTTGCATATATCTCAGCATCTATTGGTGAAAATTGTACTAAATTATTTATGTAAATGTTAATTGTGAGAAGCTATGTTGAATTAAATCTTTGTGTATGTTAAACGTAATTGACTCTTTTTTATAAAATGGAACAGAATAAGTTTTGAGATGGCCATACTTATTTTCTTATACATATATATGAGGAGCAAACATTCAAACCGTGTTTTCTCCTTCGAATACAATTTTTCAGAAAACACAAAAAACTGATAAATTAAAAAATAACCCTTCTTAGACCCTAATTATCATTTGTTTAGTTGTATTACTGGTTACTAGGAAGATCTGTAGGCATACTTTGCCTAATAAACTTAGGGTTAATTAGATAAATGCATTTGAAATTTGGAGAAAGCATGTTTTGACCGAAACACAGAGGAGAAAACATGTTTTGAATGTTTCCAATGTGGAGAACACATTTTTTGAATGAAAAAGTATGTAACTCGCATATTGATGAAATAACATTCTTAATGTAATAAAACAAATTAACAGAACAGACTTTGTTATGTAATTATAAAGTTAAATTAAATATTTACACGTGAAAAATCATCCTGCAAATTATAGGGAAGAACTAAAATTTTTAAGCCAATTTAAAATTTAAATTTTTAAACCAATATCTTCACTTAAGCAATTACATGCTTCCTCTGTTTCTTCATATTCTACATGAAAGTTATTAGTAATAATATCTTTAAATTCAGGCTGATTTTTCAACTCTTCACCATTCATCAATTTTAAAAGTTTGTCTGCGTCATTTTTCTTTGCAAGTGATATTCCATAACTCAGAGGAAGACATTGTAAGACAACATTTCGTATAATAGCAATATTAATCCACTTCCTAAAAAGTTTTGTTCCAGATTGTTCTGTTATACCTTCGAATTTATAGTTTTTGAATCCTTTGACCATCACACTTTCTGCATTTTTTTTCTAAAACTATTCTTTTCAGAGGTCTGTGAAGTTGGCACCCCGACCTTTAGTAAATGAAAAACTGAATACACCATAGGATTGAGCGTCGTTTGAGCGCGTTTGAGCGCTGAAAATTTTCGTTTGAGCCACAAATGCAAAAAAGGTGTACTTAAGACAAATTTTTGTGCCAACAGAAATGTGAAGTTGGCACCCCGACCTTTAGTAAATGAAAAACTGAATACACCATAGGATTGAGCGTCGTTTGAGCGCGTTTGAGCGATGAAAATTTTCGTTTGAGCCACAATTGTAGTGGAGTTATAATAAAAAGAAAATTGCCGGTGCCACGAAAGTGTGAAGTTGGCACCCCGACCTTTAGTAAATGAAAAACTGAATACACCATAGGATTGAGCGTCGTTTGAGCGCGTTTGAGCGCTGAAAATTTTCGTTTGAGCCGCAAATGCAAAAAAGGTGTACTTAAAACAAATTTTTGTGCCAACAGAAATGTGAAGTTGGCACCCCGACCTTTAGTAAATGAAAAACTGAATACACCATAGGATTGAGCGTCGTTTGAGCGCGTTTGAGCGATAAAAATTTTCGTTTGAGCCACAATTGCAGTGGAGATATAATAAAAAGAATATTGCCGGTGCCAACGAAAGTGTGAAGTTGGCACCCCGACCTTTAGTAAATAAAAAACTGAATACACCATAGGATTGAGCGTCGTTTGAGCGCGTTTGAGCGCTGAAAATTTTCGTTTGAGCCACAAATGCAAAAAAGGTGTACTTAAAACAAATTTTTGTGCCAACAGAAATGTGAAGTTGGCACCCCGACCTTTAGTAAATGAAAAACTGAATACACCATAGGATTGAGCGTCGTTTGAGCGCGTTTGAGCGCTGAAAATTTTCGTTTGAGCCACAAATGCAAAAAAGGTGTACTTAAAACAAATTTTTGTGCCAACAGAAATGTGAAGTTGGCACCCCGACCTTTAGTAAATGAAAAACTGAATACACCATAGGATTGAGCGTCGTTTGAGCGCGTTTGAGCGATAAAAATTTTCGTTTGAGCCACAATTGCAGTGGAGATATAATAAAAAGAATATTGCCGGTGCCAACGAAAGTGTGAAGTTGGCACCCCGACCTTTAGTAAATTAAAAACTGAATGCACCATAGGATTGAGCGTCGTTTGAGCGCGTTTGAGCGCGTTTGAGCTATGAAAATTTTCGTTTGAGCCACAATTGCAGTGGAGATATAATAAAAAGAATATTGCCGGTGCCAACGAAAGTGTGAAGTTGGCACCCCGACCTTTAGTAAATTAAAAACTGAATACACCATAGGATTGAGCGTCGTTTGAGCGCGTTTGAGCGATGAAAATTTTCGTTTGAGCCACAATTTCAGTGGAGATATAATACAAAGAAAATTGCCGATGCCAACGAACGGATATTCTACAGTAGGTATACTTATTTTTGCGACAGTTTACTTCTGAAGCAAAATATAGCCAGTGCTAAATGTGGGTAAAGTGCGGAGGAAAACTGAGAGTTAATTTTTTTATTTATTAATTTATTTTAAAAGTTATTATATATTTTCGCTAAAGACACTTATGCTAAAAGCACACCACCGAGGAGGGGATAGCATTTCTGCTAAGGACACGGGTTTATAGATTTCCGCTAAGGGATCAATCGCTAAGGTCACGGCATTTTCGGAGATAAATAGTTCTGTGTGAGGGGGGCTACCGCCGTTTCATTACTGCACCTATATTTAAAAACAATTTAAATCCGTTATTAAAATTAAAAGTTCACTTAATTTCATAGAATAGTTCATAGAATTTAAATCTGTCATTAAAATTAAAAGTTCACTTAATTCAGACTACTTTCACACGCAACATTCCTTGAAACTTATCAGTCTTGATCAAACTTTTCCAGCAACGAATTTATATTAATTTGAAAATACATCTTTTGGATCTCCTGAAATTATTCGTCTTAAGTTACTCTAAGAGACACAGACAATTATGAAACTTTAAAAAAAAAACTTGAATTTGGTAATCAGGAAGCCTCAAAACGTGTAAAAACACAAAAAACAAGCGAGGCATATTTAACTTACAAACATACATTATTTATCATATGTCTATGAGGAATTCATTCCCATTCCTGAGCAGCTTTTCTAGACATGGTAAAATGTTATAGTAAAGCACTTCTACTAACAAAAAAAAAAAAAAAAAAAAAAAAAGTTATTTCTTAAATATTTGCAACCCTGTATTTTTTTTAATATATACAAACAGCATAGTGCATCTAAATATAATCCTATAGTATTAATATACGGCACAAAATGAAATGCACTTCTATCAATTTGAGCTAATGTGGCACTGTAATCTAGTTCTTTTGTGTATCCCTGTAAATGAACGGTGAATGATTTCCCTGCCATATTTTACATGAGGCATGCTTTTATGCATATAAAAAATATATATTCATTATCATTTCATATTGTTTAGTGCAGTCTATAAATGTTAAACTCAACTTACCTGATATTTCCCCATAGACGTAATGCATTTGAATACTCTTGGGTGTCCCTGTACACGAACGATTTACTTCATCTCAACGAAAAGCTTAGTGTTGCATATCTATATGATACACATTTCGAATATCAAGTTTGGAATATCTGCTGCTATTTATTCTTGAGATATGCTGATAACAGGCAGACACAGACACACACAGCCTACTGCTAAAAACACGATTTTCGTATTCAAGTACCTCAAAACGTGTAAGAATAACAAAAAATCACGTTTGAAATTTTTACTCTAAAACAATAATTTCTCTACCTTATGGGTAAAAAAAAGTAATAAGTGCAATTTCCCCTATAGACGTAATGTATTTGAATACTCTTGAGTGTCCCTGTACATGAACGATTTGTTTCATATCAAAGAAAAGCTTAGTATAGCATCTCTATATGATACACATTGAGGATACCAAATTTGGAATATCTGCTGCTATTTATGCTTGAGATATGCTTATAACAGACAGAAATAACTGCAATTTCTCCCCATAGACGTAATGTATTTGAATACTCTTGAGTGTTTCTGTACACGAACGATTTGCTTCATCTCAACGAAAAGCTAAGTGTAGCATCTTTATATGATACACATTTAAAATACCAAGTTTGGAATCTCTGCTGCTATTTGTTCTTGAGATATGCTGATAACAGACAGACACACACACACACACACAGACCAACTGCTGAAAACACGATTTTCGTATTCAGGTGACCTCAAAAATTATAAACATAACAAAAACCCACGTTCGAAAATTTGACCCTAAAACAATACTTTCTCTACCTTATGGGTAAGAGAAAGTAATAATAATAAAAAATGTATTCTTCTTTCTATTAAAAGAAAAAAGTGTAATTAAAATATAAATAAATAATATATACATATATATATATATATATATATATATATATATATATATATATATATATATATATATATATATATGTGTGTGTGTGTGTGTGTGTTAAATTTCTAAATTTATTAAATTAACACGTAATAGTACACTTAATTTTTTTTTTAAACTAAATCTTTATTAACTTTTAATTTGGCGCTCATTCTGTAGTTTTTCCTGGTTTTACAATAGGATTTACCATAACACTTATAAAAACTCTTTACCTTTAGAAAAGTTTTTCTTATTATAATAAGAATTTAATCAATTTTTCTTATAATTCTTCAATTATTATTATTATTACTGTAAGTTAAATTTATCTGGAATAATTTCTGATCAGTATTACTCCATTTTACTCCATTTTTACTTTCTCTTACCCATAAGGTAGTGAAAGTAAATATTGTTTTTGGGTCAAATTTTCGAAAGCGTGAGATTTTGTTATATTTACACGTTTTGATGTCCCCTGAATACGAAAATCATGTTTTTAGCAAATGGTCTCTGTGTATGTATGTGTGTATGTCTCTGTGTGTGTCTGACTGTTATCAGCATATCTTAAGAACAAATAGTAGCAGACATTCCAAACTTGGTATTCTAAATGTGTATCATTTAGGGATGCTACAGTAAGCTTTTCGTTAGGATCAAGCAAATGGCTCATGTACAGGGACAATCAAGAGAATTGTAATACATTACGTCTATGGGGGAAATTGCAGGTAAGTCGAGTTTAACATCTATAGACTGCACTAAACCAAATGAAACGAATATATATTTTTTGTAATAGAGATAGTCAACTGGGAATTTTTTTTTTTTTTTTTTTTTTTTTTTTTGTATATGTAGGAGTCTCGCCTCCCCCCTGGGGGGGGGAGTCACCCCTCGAGGGGAGTAAATTTTCATGATGGGTATCTTTCAAAAGAACCTGCCAATACCTTTAAAACGAATGGTTGAACCATCGATCTGCGATAATTTAAAACAAATTTATAGATTTTTTTTTTTTTTTTTTTTTTTTTTATACTTTTAACAAAGAAAGAAAAAAAAAAACCTTAGAATTTTTTTTTTTTTTTTTAATATTGAGATTAAAATGGACATTTTTGGATATTTAGTGTTATACTACTTCTCTAATACGGAAATCGTCTGCATTATCATAAAAGATAATTTTTTTAAATAATAATTTTAATTAATTATTTTTTAAAAACAGAATTATTTTTTAATAACCGAATTAAATTTTATATAAATCTTGGTGCATTAATGAAACGGGGGGTTGAGGGGGGCGGCAGCCCCCTTCACACAGAATTAATTATCATATAAAACTCTTCCGAAGCCTAATTTGAATTGTTTAACATAGGTTTACATAACATCGTTATCTTACCTCCTAATTTCCAACCTGTATTTATAGTATTAAATTTCAGGGTAAGAGAAAGTCGTGTGAGTGACACTCCAGATTATTTACCTTATTTTGCGAATTCACTCTTCATTATTTGCAATTTTCATTATAATTTTTTTGGTAACTAGTAAAACTCAATTAATTATGAACAATTGGTAAATCATGCTCTTTAAAATTAATTTTTGCAGTTTAGTTCTTTCTTTCCAAGCCCCTTTAGATTTTTATCCAATCTAAAGTTTTAAAATATCTTGAGAGCCAAATCAAATATGTAACTCGTTCGGAGATTTTGTACTTTTTTTTTTTTTTTTTTAAGTTTTAAGGGAAAATGTATCCATCCTAACTTAATTTTACTGCTTATGTTTAAAACAGACATTCGACCAGTTGTACTCATGTTTACAAATATAAGGAAATTCCACAATGAAATGTATCGGTAGCAAAATGTCAGAAATACTGAACTGCATACACAAAATTAAGATCTATGCTATTTACAGTAGTTGATGTCGGCACAAGGGACAAACAAACGACTGACTAATGCCGCTGCCCGCTTCATATATAAGTGTCAAGTTCTACGTTTCTTCAGAGATAGCAGAACCAAAGATCTTTCAATACGTGAAGATGGGAAGGCTCGGTAGACGTAATGTAAATCCACGGGAACCGGCGAAAGAGTGCATATAGCTATGCTGTAAAGTGAATATACAGGGGTAAATTGGCGAAAGGGCGCTTTTGGCAGTATCGACAAAAGCGATAATTATTATAATCTGGTAAATTATTGACAGCAGAAAACGTCGGAGGATTATCGCTCCAGGCAAAGTGGAAAGTGGGGAATTTTCGTCAAAGAACCTAGTGAGTATAATGAAAAGAATCCATTATACTCGCTTTGGTACTGATTGGTCTGTGATTTTTATATATGCATTTTTGATAGCAATCGAGTTTTAGTGGGAGTTGCTTGTATTTTTAAATTTACCAATGTATCAATTATAAAAAAATATTTTTCATGTTGAATAACACTGATAAATTTTAATGAAAAGTACTACCCAATATATACAGTCATGGCCAAAAGTATTTGTACACTTTACGCATTTCTCTTTTATTATATCATTTATTTGATAAATAACAAAAGTATTCAACAACAATTGAAATAAATGTCAATAGCTGTCACTTATTAACAGTTTACAGTCATTTAATACTTTGTATGTCGACCCTTGGCTCGTAGGACGGCCTTAATCCGGGAGGGCATAGATTTTGCAAGTTTTTCGCAATACTCCTGAGTTATCTCTTGTACCCAAACCTTCTTGATAATTTCAGCCATATTCTTCTCTGAGGTCGGATTTGCCTGGCTAACCTTTTGTTTCGTTACTGTCCACAGGTTTTCAATCTGGTTGAGGTCAGGACTAGATCCAGGCCATGGCCCTAGGACTTCGATGCCCTCGTCGGCTACACTAAGGCCCATAATTTTATAGCAAATATGTATGCCTTAGAGAATATAAACAGTTTAGGACCAGTAGTAAAATCAGAATTTATTTTTTCCAGTTGTAAAAAAAATATTTAGGGAAAAAATAAGTGTACAAATACTTTTGGCCATGACTGTATATGCATAAGGTATATATTGTCAGTGCCTGATTTAAGGCAGGGCATTTGGGGCATGTGCCCTGGGCCCTCTCACTGAGGGGGGCCTCCAAGAAATTCAATCATACATTTAAAAAATAGTTAAAATGAAAATTTTCCAAATTTTGCTATAATGATCATTGCTTTTTGTTTTTTCGTCAATAGATGGAGGTATTAATGCGCTGTTATATAAATCAGCGGTATAATCTTTCAAGGAAACTGTCAGTTCATTAAAAAAATTGCAATATTTTGCTAAACCCAAATACAACTGCATACTACCGATACTGCACTCCAAAGTCTTACTAAGGCTAACTAAATCCGAGGCACACACCGCAGTGCAGATACGCGGGTGCAATGTACGTTGATCCGATAGACAAACATCGGATCTAGTTAAGTCTTACCAATAAAATGAAAAGTGGAGAAAATTTTTAGACACGTGAATAAAAAATATGCGGTTTGTTTTGTTTGTTGTAATATTAAAGTACGAGGAAAAGGGGCCCATTGAACATGAGTGCCCTGGGCCTCCAACTGAGTAAATCGGTCCCTGTATATTGTCTTAAAATAGTGTTACGAACCTTTTTTATTATGTAAATTTCAGTTATTTTTAATTCACACAGTTTAATAATAAAGGTAAAAAAATCAAATGTTTAAAATTTTCCATAAACCAGCATTTAGATCCTTTGTGGTTGCCTATTTATTAGCTAAAAGTGCTATTAAAAGATAAATAAATTAAAAATAAACTCATGGAGTTAGTTTTACTTAAAAAGTATCATTTTAAAATTAAACTGATTTAGGACAAAACTTTGTAATGGATACAGCGTACTAGAATGATAAATTTCACATGTATTTCATAAGTCTTAAACAAAGAGAACATATTTTAAGGATTAAAATAATTTTAAGCACTGCTTAAAAAAAAAAAAAAAAAAAAAAAAAAAAAAAAAATGCACATTCCCCTTTTACAATTCAGAACACATATTTACAATATTTTCAGGATTATAGTATAAATGCATATTTATCTAAATTGCCTAAATTGTTTTAATAGACATTGTACATTGACTATCTGTTTATCCAAAAATTTTGCTTCATCTCTTAAATGTGCTTGATTATCATTATTATTATTTCCAATAAAATTGTTAATGCAGTTACTGATAGAAAATTTAATCAATGTAAACAAAAATTAAAATTTGCAATTAAAAGAAAATTAAAAGGCAATAAATAAAATCTAAACTAAAATTGGGAGTGTTAGATTGTTCCCTTCACAAAATTTAAATTCATAAACAAGCATTTCAAAAACATTTTGGTTTAAGTAAATGATTAACTCAAAATTGTCTATGCCTAAAACCTGTTTTCAATATTGTATGAAATTACTGCATATGCACACACTTGTTCTATAAAACATTGGTAGCTTAATATTGTATATGTATATTTTTATATTAAACAGGAAATCGGTTGACTGCTAATGTTAAAGTTTAAAGCTTTACTCGATATCTTTTTTTCTTTTTTACAAAAACAGTAGAAATTTCACAAGAGTATTTATTGATTTAAAAAAGTGTACCAAAATTTTAAACCTAGATCAACACCTAAAAATTAAAGACTCAAATACAAAATTAAAGAAGAAAAATAATAAATAAAACACTCACTTCATTACTAAGGCACATTTCCTTAAGTAAATTTACAGCTTCTTCAACTTGAAAATACTAGCAGGCACAAAACCCAAAGCCAAAGAATATTAAAACTTTGAACTTTTAAGGCTTGCTCCAGCTTGCAAGTGGTAAGCAAAATATCGTTTACCTTTCAGGACTACAATGAAACTAAAAGTAGTTTCAGGCTGTGTTTAATCCATTGTGATTTCACAGAAAATTGACACATCACTTTTATTAACACGATAGAGGATAACGACAACGGTCAACGACAACTGACAACTACATTCAGTTTCAAAATGGTGCGCGCAGTGACGCTTTTGAGGTTTGCCACAGTATACTTGGCGATTTCGCAGATAGAGCGGGGGAAAACGTACTTTCCTTTAAGCATGCTTTCCAGCACTGTATGCACGCTTTCGTTAGTTACGGTTTCTCCAGCCTTCCCTTCTTATCTATTAGAAGTTCTTTGGCAGAACATCGCCGCATTTTAGAAGAGGATACCAATTAGAAAGTTACCTACAGCTGTGTTTTTACAACTCTTTTCAATTTACCGCACCCCTTCCTTTGTCGGGGGTGAAACGTAATGCTATGTTTCGCCGCAGTACATGCTCGGCTGTACCCGTGGCAAATTCAACCAGAAGAATAATAACAACAACAATAAAATAAGATGAAATAAAAATAAATAAAATCTGGAGTGACTCCACTCGACTTTCTGAACCTTAAGCAATTAACGATAGCATTATTAAATTAAAGTAACGCAAGTCGTTAAATAAGCCAAAGTGATAATTATAATAGGGCGTTTGAGTATTTTTCTCCATTATTTAATTTTACGCTATTGCCATTCACATGTTTAAGCCCATATAATCATAATGATAAAGAATTTTTCGTTGTGTCCCTGTAAAAATCTGTAAAGACTAGGTTCACCAAAATCTATATAATTCATGCAATGGTGACCTATAAAATGTGTATAAACTTTCAGTTCAATGAAATAAAGTGTTTAGGCTTTATCTCACTTTTAAAAAATTTGGGCCCATTGCCCATAATATTAAAGAATATTTCTTTTGTATCCCTGTAAAAAATAAAATAAAATAAAATAAAATAAAAAGTACCCGCCGCTTTTTAAAATCACATTCGTTCTGAGCAAAAGTGATTTTTATTAAGCGGCTGATTTTCATATCCGGCGAAAGTTCTTGCACTCAAGAAAAAGGTATTTATTTGAATTTGCAAAGAATTTTCAAAAGGAACCAAATAATAGAATTAATAAACAATATCAATTAATTTTTGAAAAATACAAAATAAAAATTACATTAAATTAATTAAATAAAAATTACAAAAAAATCCCTTGGAAATCAAATCAAATTTGTAACTTATTACCGCGCTTTGAAGAATACATTTCTTGAAATTGTTACTAAGACAATTGATGGGCATGTTTAATTGTTGTAAAAGTAAAATTTTCGAAAAAGAGAGATAACGAAGGAATTGCTATATTTTATTTTCTATTTTATTCCAAAAATAAAAAATTACAGTGTAAATAAAAGTTTGCTTCTCGTGCATAAATGACATTTTTGCTGCTGAAAAGGTGTTTTTGGAGTTATGTACGTGAAGTTGGAACCACCACCAGACATCAAAGGTACAAAACTCAAAATTTATCTTAATCGTTTGCACTTCGTTAGTACCCAATTGTACCACAAGAATTTTGTTTGTACCGAAAAAGTTTTTAAACTATAGCTATTTTAATTTGGTGGTGCCAACTTCTCGCTGGCACCACCACCATGAGGAAAAAAATCAAAATCTATCTCCATCGTTTGTACCTCGTGTGTATCCAATTGTACCACTTGAATTTTCATTTGTACCAGAAAAAAAAAAATATATTTAAGCTATAGCCATTTTAATTTGGTGGTGCCAACTTCACGCTGCCACCACCACAACGATAAAGAAACTCAAAATCTATCTCAATCGATTGTACTTCGTTTGTACCCAATTGTACCACTTGAATTTTCGTTTGTACAAAAAAAAAATATTTAAATTATAGCAATTTCAATTCAGACATTATTAAAGTCGTTTTAATATTGTGGTGCCAACTTCACGCTCGTCTAACAACGAGGGAAAAAAAAAAAAAAAAAAAATCAAAATCTATTTTAATCATAAATATTTGAAAAGCTTTAGAAGGCTCTCTGTCAGTGAGCTTCAAGGTCATCCAAATCCCGTATTAATCTATTGTAAAATAATCCCCATTATTACTCATTACGTAATGCATATTTTCAAATTCTGTTTTCGCATTCTGAAAATTCGTGGCCGTTAAGAGTTCCTCCATGTTTCAAAAATTGATTTTTTAAATTTTTTAAATTTGTTTTTAAGCTGTAAAAGTCGAAATTTTACTTGATCTCCTTTATCGCCCTCAAATAATTAACAAGTTGTTTTATCAATAATATAATTCATGCTAAACCTTTTTAAATAATGTAACTTATTATTATTAATTTTCATAATATTTAAATTTTAAAAACTTATTAATAATTTTGGGGAGAAATGCAATTTTTAGCTGCAAAAACTGGATTTTCCCCCTTCCCGTCCTGCTGTAATTTATCACTGGTGGGAGGTAGAAAGCGCATTAAGGATGACAGGTCATTAGTTGTTTTCATTCTTATAAGTTGAAAGTGTGAAAATGCCCTGAAGTGAATGAATGCTTACCCATGTCTGTAGAAAAGGGACAGAAGCAATAGGGAATAAGAATTATCAGTTTGTTTTTCTGAACATATACTATTCATATGTATTTATTAGATAATTTCTTTTTTCAATATCACAAATATACTACTTTTTTTTTTTTTTTTTTTAAATTTTTAAATAGATTTTTAAAACAAATCTAAAGATCCCCTACTCCCCATTAATTAATAAATTTTTATCCTATATATATTTACCTAATCTTTATAAATTTAAATTCTTCTGGCGGAATTGAAGGGGAAATAATAATTTTATCTTCAGCATTCTTCTGCGCATTGTAACAAGTTTCAACTGTCCAGGACACAGTTTTAACTAATTATTAAAAAAATCCTTATTATGTTCTCAATATTTTTAAAGTGAGCTAATACTAAGTGCATAAAAATATTTAAAATATTGCTCATTAGGGAAATTCGACTGTATTTCTTCTTACTAAACAATTGCATGCGGACATTAAAAATTAATTAATTAATTAAAAAAAAAGAAAAAAAAACTTAGCTAAAGCATTTAAATTTGGTCGATGCAGAGATCTTTGTATAGAAACAACATAAAAATCCAAAGAACACAAAATATTGTTTCGGACTTATCTCTTTCACGCTACATTCGTGCCTACTTTTCCTTTTCTTTCTTTCGTTTTCTTTATTTAATTTTCTGATGATTTTAACACAAAATAATTATTCCATTCTTTTGATTTTTATGATATTTATATACAAAGTTCTTAATATCTGAAGTTCACCCCCCCCCCCCCCTTAAAAAAAAAAAAAAAAAGCTTTTTGCTGCAAATTCAGATTTGGCAATTTTTAAGGTCTCTTCTTTTTTTTTCTTTTTTTCTTTCTTTCTTTTTTTTAATAACGAAATTTTCAGTTGAAGATAACCGAAAATTTAAATTAAAAAAATCAATTTAATTAGCTAGGTATGTCATACTCTATGTCATACTCTTACCCATAAGGTAGAGAAAGAATTGTTTTTGGGTCAAATTTTCGAACGCGAGATTTTGTTAGATTTACACCTGAATACGAAAATCATGTTTTTAGCAAATGGTCTGTGTGTGTTTCTGTGTGTCTGTGTAGGTGTCTGTCTGTTATCAGCATATCTCAAGAACAAATAGTAGCAGACATTCCAAACATGGTATTCTATATGTGTATCATATATAGATGCTACAGTAAGCTTTTCGTTAAGATCAAGCAAATGGTTCGTGTACAGGGACAATCAAGAGAATTCTAATACATTACGTCTATGGGGGAAATTGCAGGTAAGTAGAGTTTAACGTCTATAGACTGCACTAAACCAAATGAAACGAATATATATTTTTTGTAATAGAGATAGTTAACTGTGATTTTTTTTTTTTTTTTTGTGTATGTAGGAGCCTCGCCTCCCCCCCTGGGGGGGAGTCCCCCCTCGAGGGGAGTAAATTTTCATGATGGGTATCTTTCAAAAGAGCTTGCCAATACCTTTAAAACGAATGGCTGAACCATTGATCTGCGATAATTTAAAACAAAGTTATCGATTTTTTTTTTTGAGAATAAAATGGACTTTTTTTTTGACATTTGGTGTTATACTACTTCTCTAATATGGAAATCGTCTGCATTATCATAAAAGATAAATTTTTTAAATAATAATTTTAATAAATTATTTTTTAAAAACAGAGCCTATCAATATTCCTGAACTAACCAACTATATCATTGGAAAGGACGTCTAATAGAGTGTTTATACAGCAACTTTGAAGAGAATCGTTAGAGCCGTTTTTGACATACGGCTTACGGCTTCACTTCCGATTTCCGATGCCCCACTTCTGTTTTTCCATTTTTCACCAAAATTTGGAAAATTCGTTTGTACACCAGACCTATTTCAATTCTAAAGTTTTGTAGTTCTATCTTTATTAGTTTCCGAGATATAATAACCGGAAGATTACACACACGCATACACACTGACCAATTGCCAAAAACCACTCTTTTCGACCCATGAGACTTTCAAACACGTAAATCAGGTGAAATCTCGATATCTAAGTTTTGGACCGAATACAATACTTCCATTACCTACGGTAGTTGGGTAATAGAAGTAAAAGAGCTGCTGTAGGTCCTAGGCTTGAGGGAGAGTGGCATCCATTCGAGGGGGGGTCTTTCTAAGGGATCCTAGCCCGTATATATGCAAGTTTCGGAGGAAACTACGGAAAACTCCGAACGGCTAGGCCGACGAGCGCGACCTGGGTCAAATGAAGGGACAAATGAAGAGGAACCCTAACAACCGAAATGTATTGTAAAGTGCCTTTTTCACCGGTGCCCTTTCTTTCACGTATATCTGTTTTTTTTTTTTTTTTTTTTTGTTTGTTTCAGATATATAGGATTATGTGAAATCACGTTTAACGCATGCGAAATCACGTTTCGCCCCCCCCCCCCCCTTGGGGACCGAATTTCAAAAATGTAATTTGAAAGTCATTCTTTAAATTCATTATTTGATATTTAAAATTTTGCGATTTGAAAAAGTGCCTTTTTCTCCGGTGCCCTTTCTTCCGGATGCCCTTTTTACCGATGCCCTGTTTTTCGGGATCCCATTTAAAAGTTATACCCTCATAAATACATATATATATACCTAGTTATAATATTTAACCATTTTTTAAAAGTTATTCTTCATTCTGCTTCTTTACGCTTTATCTAATATATCTAGAATGACTCCATTGTCCATTTAACATTCCAAACATCAAGTAATTAATGGTTAAATAAATATAGTAAAAAAAAATCGTTAAATAAACAAAAAGAAAATTATAAGTTTTTTTTTTGTTTGTTTGTTTGTTCATATAGTATGTTGTTTTATTTTACGCTATAGCCCTTCAAATGATTATAGCCCATAGATCATAATAATAAAGAATATTTCGTTGTGTCCCTGTAAAAATATATAAGTATTAGATTCACCAAAATCAATACAGCTTCTGCGACAGTGTTTTTTAAAATGTATATAAATTTTCAGTGCAATCAGATAAAGCATTTAGATGCTAGCACATTTTAAATAATTTGAGCCCGTAAGCCATAATAATAATTTTTTTTGTTCTGTTTCTGTAAAAAAATCTATAATATATTCCCCAAAATCTATACAGTTTCTGTGACGATTATTTGTACAGTGAAACCGGTCAAGTTGGACACCACTCTAAGTTGGACACTTTTTATCGGAACGGAATGTAGCCATAGGATTAACATTATGTCCTATGTCCAACCTCTATAAGTTGGACATCCCTCTAACTTGGAAGTTGGACATACAAATATTATCCTAAGTTGAACACTTTTACGCAATGAGACTGGAAAAAAATATATGAAACTTGCATTTTCTCACCGTTTTTAGAAATTTTACTTATCCCTTGTAGAAATAACTGTAAATATCCAAAAAGCAATGTTTCTTGTCACGCTATATTCACCTATGTATATTCATCTTATAAAAAAATATTTATTTTGTTAAACTGAAAAATTCACAAATTACTGAATTTTAGCGCTTAATGAAATAGTCTTTCTTTTTATTGATTTGCATGAATTGTTTTTGTTCTTTTCTCCAGGAAATATCCAGTAGAGAGCCTACAAGTATGTTTTAACTTAGACTGTTTTAAAATGAGCATTAGACAATACATTTCGGTAGTTAGAGTTCCTCTACGTTTGTTCCTTTTATTTTTTCTACAAAGTTTTACTTGAGTGTATAATTGCACTAAACATAATATGTGAGAGATCTATCTATAGCGAAAAAAGATGCTGATTCAATTTGGGTGCATATCAATCGACAGGTGTCGCTGCTAGGCTGCAGTTTTCCCCTTTCACAGGAAAACTATATCACAGTTTCCAGAGCGAATAAATTCACCAAACTTCATAAGCTATTAATATTATTAAAATGAATGTTATCTTAATTTGGGTGTATATCAGTAGACAAAGTGGTACTACTTTTAATCACATTCTCCGATTTTCCATATGACTATCACAGCGTCTATTGAATAAAATTGCTGCAAAATTTTTATTGTGAGAAGTTATATTGATTAAATTTTCGTGCATATTAACTGGTGGATGGCGCTGTTATATAAAAAATTATAAAAGAAAGTGTTATTATGGCCACAATATACCAGTTTAAATTTAGATTAGAAATTAGCAAATTATTCATTTTTTCTATATAAGTTATGAGTACACTTAATTATGTTATATTTAGATGTGATTAAATGTTAAAAGGCATGCATAGATGCAGTTTAATTAAATCGAAAAATGCAAGCACCCCTATAGTTGGACACGTTTTCCTGGAACCGTAGGTGTCCAACTTAGAGAGGTTTTACTGTAATATGTATATAAATTTTCAGTTCATTCAGATAAGGCATTTACTCATTATATATATTTTTTTGTATTTTTATTTAAATAATTAATTTTGCTTTGCTTATTTAATTTTTACAAAGCATTTATAATATTGAAATAAACATTCTTTCTTTCTTTTTTTTTTTTTTTTTTTTTTTAAATAAATGTTTTTTTCATAAATGCAATATCTGTCAAAAATTATGATATACTACCTATTAATTTGCTTTCTTATTCTAGAACGATTTTTGAATACTTTTTTATTGAATATTGTAATCAATTAATATATGTATTAGTGTTCGCTGTAAAAGTTTTAATATTGCGCCTGAAGTAATAAAGCAGAGGAGGGAGCCCTATAAATTTTCTCTCACACAGGCGTCCCCAGCTTACTTTTTACGGCACTAACTAACAATATATATTACGTATAATATATTTATCTTATTTAGTTTATTATAGAATAAAGAAAAAAATATCGAGGCATTCATTCAAAAGTTATACCTTTCTAAATATATATACACCTAAATATACTTTTAAACAACATATTCTTTTTTATTCCATTTTATTTCTCACAATTTATCTCAAAAATTGCTCAAGAATACTTATAATAAAACGTATTTATAAAGATACACAGAAGATCAAATAAAGCAACGCTATACTGTAGACATATTTAAAGTGAATATAGGATTTAAATCTCTTCGAAAAAAGCTATTTATTATGAACATGTATTAATATAATGTAATTTCAGTTGTAGATAGATACATACATCTAAAATGTTAGTAATGATTAAAAAATATGAACAATAAACCTGGGAGGAAGGATAGATTACTCCGAGCAATAAACATAAAATAAGAAATTTCCTTATTCTACAGAAACTAACATATTTCAGTCCCTTATCCTCTAGCAGTAGAAGGGACCCCCCCCCCCCCCCCCCTACCTTCTTGTCTTCCAGTAACGCCTACTCGACAATAAATTCCGAATGTTGACAGCTTTAACAAAGAATGAACTTTAACGGAAAATATAAAAGGTATCCCACAGAAGCGAAAGCTGAATCGTAGAACTTGAAAAAAAATTGACTGACAAGTAGCCTTAACTTTAAAAAACGTTAAATACCTTTAACAATCCTTCATTTTTAGCAGCTTTAATTATTATATATTTCGACTACATTCGTAGTCGTCCTCAGATGTCTTTGCTGCACTATTGAAACATGTCTTCATCTTCTTCCACATCACTCTCCCTCTTGCTTACGTCACTTTTCCGCCGGTACGTTTTTATCACCTGTTGCCAGTCATCTGCTATGATGCTATGCTCTCTCTCATTTACTGCTGTGTTAGAGGTTAATATCTCTAAAGTCCGGTTTCCATTTGCGCTCATTCCGCGGCATCTATTCAGAATCCTTTGATCTGATGAGCCTAGCTCACAGGAGCTAGGCTCATATAGAATGCTATTTTGATCTTGAAAGGTTATGGTCAGTTTCCGCTATGTTCAAAGCAAGAAAATCACTAAACACTTGTGCGATAGATCCCTTCTTTTCCTCTGGGAGTTACCGAAAAGGGAATTTTTTCTCTAGTGGATATCCCTTGCGATTTTTGTTTTTGTAAAATACGCTATAGTGATGAAAGAAAATTAAGTGTATTGTTATAATGTTGTATATTAGATGTATCTGTAATTGAGCACAGTAAATAATAATTTTCTCTTTCTCTCCCCCCACCCTCGCCCCCCCTAATATAAAGCAAACTTGATAAATTGGATTAATATTTTTGTTTGTTCCAAAGACATTTTTTAGTTTATCAAAATTAAGAGAATTTTTGGATTAATTTTAGAATTATTATTTTAAATAATGTAATTGATGATCAATTTATGAATATTAAAAATTCTAAAAAGTAACTAAAAATCTGAATGCCAGACAAAAGTCACAAACTATGCTATAAAAGCGCATTGGGATTGGACTGTCATTGAAGAAAATAATAATGATAATAATAATAAACTAGTCGAATTGACTTGAGCTGTTTAAAACCTAATTAGTACCACAAACGAAGCGTATTGAAATTAAATGAGTGCAGTGCACGCATATATTAAGTTTTAGCATTTGTCCCAAATATTGTTTTGGTTACTTGATTTTCTAAGAAATATGTGAGGATGGGGCATGAAGGAGAAATGAAGAGGTAATATAAATAGCAAGTGAAATTTAACAATACTGTAAATTAATTCTACAAAAAGCGTAAAATTTGAATTCAGTAACACTATATACGTACATACCTCACACACACACACACACATATATATATATATATATATATATATAAATTTTAATTTTAATTTTTAACACTTTCCAATACAATTGAAAAGTATTTATGAAATCTGTTTGTTTGCTGTTTAAAAAGTTTTTATACGTTATTACTTTCTTCTATATTTAATAGAAGAAAGTATTGGATTCGTAAAAATTTTCGACCTCCGGTTTTTGATGGATTTACACGTTTTGAGAGCTGTAGAACACGATTTGACCATTTTTAGAAAATGTCTGTCTGTTTGTCTGTCTGTGTGTGTGTGCGTGTGCGTGTGTGTGTGTGTGTGTGACAAAATTTTGTGGTAACTGTATCTCAGGAACTACTGCACAGAATTTCATACAAATTGGTATGTAGTTGCACCTTGACATAAATTAGTGCCTATCAACTTTTGGTAAAAATTGTATTACAGGTTGCGTTGCCATCCCGCTTTTTCTAAAATTTTAACATGGTGATATAGGACAAAATTTTGTATAAATGTGCATAAAGAGAATTATTTTTTTGTAATCATTATGAAATTTACGAGAATTATTTATAATAGAGATAGTCAACTGGGTAATTTTTTTTATATGTGTAGGAGCCCCCCCCCCCCCCCTGGAGTGGAGTAAATTTTCAAGATGGGTATCTTTCGAAAGGTCTCGTCAATACCTTTAAAACGAATGGTTGAACTATAAATCTGTGATAATTTAAAACAAAGTTATCGATTTTTTTTACTTTTAACAAAAAAAATCTTATAAAAAAAAAATCGTTTTTTTTTTTTTTTTTTTTTTTTTTTTTTACGAAATTTAACCAAGCTTGGTATTTAGCTGGCCCCTGACATAAACTAGTGCTGATTAGATTTGGGAATCCATCGCTCAACTGGTGGCGCTGTGATCGCAGTTTTTCTAATTTTTTAACATGGCAGTATAGGACAAAATTTCGTATAAATGCACATAATGAGAGTTTTTCTTGACCTGTGATTGTAAAATTAATATGAATTATTGATAACAGTAGTAGTTAATTAGGAAAAAAAAATTGTGCATGTGGGGGCATCGCTTCCCCCCTGGTAAATTTTCAAGATGGGTATCTTTCGAAAGGTCTCGTCAATACCTTTAAAACGAATGGTTGAACTATAAATATGTGATAATTTAAAACAAAGTGATCGATTTTTTTTTTACTTTTAACGAAAAGAAATCGTATTATTATTATTATTATTATTATTTTTTTTTTAATATTGTTACTGGGTGAATTTGTATAGGAAAATATAGAAGAAAGTCTTGTGGTGGCCACAACATACTAGTTTTTTGTATTGGAATAAAATAATTCCGTGTCTGTTAATTGACAGCATTTCTTTTTGTCTTTACAGTGTATTATTTAAAATACGTGCATTTTTTTAAATTTAAAAACGTATTTTAAAATATTATGGTCATATAAGTGCTGTTTATTATTATTATTATTATTTTAAATATTAAAATTTGGAAAATTAATATGAAATTGAAGGGAAAAAAATTGGTTTGGCATTTACACTACGTTCTTCTTATTGTACATTGTTATGAAAGTAATATTGCAGTCCAAGATGAAAAAGAAGAATTATTTGAGAATTTCCAATGTATTTCAAACAACTATAAAAAATATTTTTATTTAATAAACATTTCTATGCAACCATTGTTTGAAGATTGTTGCTCATTCATAAAACATTTAACATTTTGAAGTTTTTAATGCTGTTCAAAAGAGCTCGCCAATACCTTTAAAACGAATGGTTTAACCATTGATCTGCGATAATTTAAAACAAAGTTAACGATTTTTTTCATTTTTCATTTTTTTTTTAAGTAATACTGAGAATAAATTCAACTTTTTTTGGATATGCGGTGTTATACTACTTCTCTAACATGGAAATCGTTTGCATTATCATGGAAGATAATTTCGTCAAGCATATGTCATCGTCAAATTTTAGAAATATTAATTTTAAGGGGTGGTATAAAAACTGAGAATTTAACACCCTGAATAAAACCCACCTTCATAACTATAAAAATATTGACTCGCAACGAAAAATTTTCATCGCTCAAACGACTGTAGTGGACACTCAAATTTATATTATCATCAAAATTTAAATAAATAAGTTCTAAGGATAGGTATACAAATTGTGAACTTAGACCCCGAATAATTGTAAAATACAAATTGTCAATTTACACCCCGAATAAAATACTCCTCTATAACTATAAAAATATTGACGATCTAACAAAAATTTGTATCGCTTAAACGACCCTAGCGGACGCTCAAACATATACTATCGTCAAATTTTAAAAATATTAATTTCAAGGGGCGGTATAAAAACTGCGAATTTAGCCCCCCGAATAAAATACTTCTTTGTAACCATGAAAATATTGAAACTCTAATAAAATGTTTTTTAGCTCTAACGAGTATTGCTGACGCTCAAACCTCTGTTATCGTCAAATGTATAAAATGTTATATTTAAATTGTGGTATGCAAACTGCGAACTTAGCCCCATGAATAAGTTACTCCTTTAAAACTATAAATATATTGACGCTATAACAAAAAATTGTATCACTCAAACGACCATAGCGGACGCTCAAACATATGCTATCGTCAAATTTTAAAAATATTAATTTCAAGGGGTAGTATAAAAACTTCGAATTTAGGCTCCCGAATAAAATACTCCTTTGTAACCATGACAATATTGAAACTCTAACAAAATGTTTTTTGGCTCTAACGAGTATTGCTGACGCTTAAACCTGTGTTATCGTCAAATTTTAAAAATGTTGTATTTCAATTGTGGTACAGAAACTGGGAATTTAGCCCCCCCGAATAAAATACTCCTTTATAACAATAAAAATATTGGCGCTCTAACAAAAATTTGCATCGCTCAAACGACTCTAGCGGATGCTTAAACATATGTTATCGTAAATTTTAAAAATATGAATTTAATGGGTTGGTATACAAACTGCGAACTTACCCCCCCCCCCCCCCCGAATAAAATACTCTTTCATAACTATAAAAATATTGCTGTTCTAACAAAAAAATTGTATCGCTCAAACGACCATAGCGGACGCTAAAACATATGTTATCGTGAAAATTTAAAAATATTAATTTCAAGGGGTGGTACATAAACTGCGAATTTAGACTCAAGAATAAAATACTCCTTTATAATTATAAAAATATTGACGCTCTAACAAAATTTTCCATCGCTCAAACCACGCTCAATCCTATGGTGTATTCAGTTTTTCATTTACTTAAGGCTGGGGTGCCAACTTCACACTTACGTTGGCATCGGCAATTTTCTTTTTATTATATCTCGACTGCAATTGTGGCTCAAACGAAAATTTTCATCGCTCAAACACGCTCAAACGACGCTCAATCCTATGGTGTATTCAGTTTTTAATTTACTAAAGGTCGGGGTGCCAACTTCACACTTTCGTTGGCACCGGCAATATTCTTTTTATTATATCTCCACATCAATTGTGGCTCAAACGAAAATTTTTATCGCTCAAACGCGCTCAAACGACGCTCAATCCTATGGTGTATTCAGTTTTTCATTTACTAAAGGTCGGGGTGCCAACTTCACATTTTTGTTGGCACAAAAATTTGTTTTAAGTACACCTTTTTTGCATTTGTGGCTCAAACGAAAATTTTCAGCGCTCAAACGCGCTCAAACGACGCTCAATCATATGGTGTATTCAGTTTTTCATTTACTAAAGGTCGGGGTGCCAACTTCACACTTTCGTGGCACCGGCAATTTTCTTTTTATTATAACTCCACTACAATTGTGGCTCAAACGAAAATTTTCATCGCTCAAACGCGCTCAAACGACGCTCAATCCTATGGTGTATTCAGTTTTTCATTTACTAAAGGTCGGGGTGCCAACTTCACATTTCTGTTTCCACAAAAATTTGTTTTAAGTACACCTTTTTTGCATTTGTGGCTCAAACGAAAATTTTCATCGCTCAAACGCGCTCAAACGACGCTCAATCCTATGGTGTATTCAGTTTTTCATTTACTAAAGGTCGGGGTGCCAACTTCACACTTTCGTGGCACCGGCAATTTTCTTTTTTTTATAACTCCACTACAATTGTGGCTCAAACGAAAATTTTCATCGCTCAAACGCGCACAAACGACGCTCAATCCTATGGTGTATTAAGTTTTTCATTTACTAAAGGTCGGGGTGCCAACTTCATACTTTCGTTGGCACCGGCAATATTCTTTTTATTATATCTCCACTGCAATTGTGGCTCAAACGAAAATTTTTATCGCTCAAACGCGCTCAAACGACGCTCAATCCTATGGTGTATTCAGTTTTTCATTTACTAAAGGTCGGGGTGCCAACTTCACACTTTCGTGGCACCGGCAATTTTCTTTTTATTATAACTCCACTACAATTGTGGCTCAAACGAAAATTTTCATCGCTCAAACGCGCTCAAACGACGCTCAATCCTATGGTGTATTCAGTTTTTCATTTACTAAAGGTCGGGGTGCCAACTTCACATTTCTATTGGCACAAAAATTTGTCTTAAGTACACCTTTTTTGCATTTGTGGCTCAAACGAAAATTTTCAGCGCTCAAACGCGCTCAAACGACGCTCAATCCTATGGTGTATTCAGTTTTTCATTTACTAAAGGTCGGGGTGCCAACTTCACACTTTCGTGGCACCGGCAATTTTCTTTTTTTTATAACTCCACTACAATTGTGGCAGAAACGAAAATTTTCATCGCTCAAACGCGCTCAAACGACGCTCAATCCTATGGTGTATTCAGTTTTTCATTTACTAAAGGTCGGGGTGCCAACTTCACACTTTCGTTGGCAACGGCAATATTCTTTTTATTATAACTCCACTACAATTGTGGCTCAAACGAAAATTTTCATCGCTCAAACGCGCTCAAACGACGCTCAATCCTATGGTGTATTCAGTTTTTCATTTACTAAAGGTCGGGGTGCCAACTTCACATTTCTGTTGGCACAAAAATTTGTTTTAAGTACACCTTTTTTGCATTTGTGGCTCAAACGAAAATTTTCAGCGCTCAAACGCGCTCAAACGACGCTCAATCCTATGGTGTATTCAGTTTTTCATTTACTAAAGGTCGGGGTGCCAACTTCACACTTTCGTTGGCACCGGCAATATTCTTTTTATTATATCTCCACTGCAATTGTGGCTCAAACGAAAATTTTCATCGCTCAAACGCGCTCAAACGACGCTCAATCCTATGGTGTATTCAGTTTTTCATTTACTAAAGGTCGGGGTGCCAACTTCACATTTCTGTTGGCACAAAAATTTGTCTTAAGTACACCTTTTTTGCATTTGTGGCTCAAACGAAAATTTTCAGCGCTCAAACGCGCTCAAACGACGCTCAATCCTATGGTGTATTCAGTTTTTCATTTACTAAAGGTCGGGGTGCCAACTTCACAGACCTTCTTTTCAGTTCTGATATGTATGGCAAATTTTTGAAATAAGCTCTAAGTGATTTCGTATTATAAAGTTTCCAGTCAATCCCCAATATTTTTACCTTACCAACTGTCTGATACATTTCATAGTATTGTTCCTTTGATGTTATTGTTATAATTTGATGTTATTGTAGAACTAACGAAATAAACAAACATAAAAAGCTGGTACATGTACGAGTCACGCGACCAGAAAGAACAGTTCTGACTGGTCGGCTGGAGAAATCACAGTTTGACTGAAAGCAGGCTCTGGAGGAAACACTGTTTGATTGAAACCTCAACTTTCTAAGAGCGTTTATAATGTGATAAAATTTTTTTTGGTTTAAAATAATAGTATAATTTTGTGCTATTTAATGTTGAGTTCACAGAAAAATCTCTAACTCACTTTTTTTTATTTTTGGAGAAAACACGGTTTGAATGTTTGCTCCTCATATAAGAAAAAGGAATTGAATTCGTGAAAATTCCCGTATTCTGGTTTTTGATAACGTTACACGTTTTAAGATCTTCTAAAGATGGTTCGTTCTTTTTTAGAAAATATATCTATCTATCTGTGATGTTTATGATATGACAGCAAACTTTGTAGGTAGAGAAACAAAACACGAAGTTTTAACGAAGCTTGGTATTTGGTTAGACCGTGACTTAAATTGGTGTTGATTTGCTTTGAGACATGTCGCCTTATAGGTGGCGCTGTTAGGCTGCAATTTTTTTTATTTAAAGGAAGGCTATATCTCAGCTTCTATGGTATATAAACGTAACAATCTTACTATATGAGATAAATATTAAGTAAAACTGTACTGATTCAATTTGTGTGCATATCGGTCGCAAGGAGGCGATGTTGTGCTGAAATTTAATTCCGTTTATGGGAGGGCAATATCTCAGTTTCTATGATATTCAAATGCACCAAATTTCGTATGTGAGACGAATTAAATGAAAAACTATGCTGATTCAGTATAGATGCTCATCACTGCAGATGACGCCACTATACTGCAATTTAATTTCTTTTACAGAAAGGCTATATCTCAGTTTCTATATTACATAAATGCACGAAATCGGTATGTGATACATAAATTATTCAAATTTGCCGATTCATTTTGGGTATACATCGCCCGACACGTGGTGCCGCTTTTAATTTCTGCAAATTTCCAAATCGTTGTGTCTCAACAACTGCTGATAAAAATTGCACCAAAATTCATAGAGAAATGTTAATAGAGAGAAAAGTAAAAGCAGCGCCACCTTTCGGACGATATACACCCAAATTCAATCAGTGTATTTTTTTGTAACATATATCTGCCATACCAAGTTTTGCCCTTTTATATAACACAAAATCTGAGTTATAGCCTTACCATGAATAGAAAATAAGGCAGCATATACGCGTAATCTGACGACCGATATGCACCCGAATTCAATCAGTCTAGATTTACATGCACATCTCACATACCGAATTCGGTGCATTTATATATGATAAAAGTTGAGATATTATCTTCTCGTAAAAGAGATTAAGTTACAACATAGAAGTGTTACTTATCGGCCAGTGTGCATTCATATTTAATTTGTATAGTTTTCCCCAACATACATTCCACGTGTCTTATGTGGAATGTTTAGTGCATTATGTTAGTTTAGTTATGTTTATTTAGTGCATTACGCTATATAAGCTGAAATACAATTAAAAAAAAAAAAAAAAAAAAAAAAAGGAAATTATAACTTAGCAGCGCCACCTTTTGGGCGATATACCCCAAAAGCTAATCAGCACCGAATTAAGTTAAGGTTTTTACTAAATATCAAGTTTGGTTAAATTCCGTCCAGTGGTTCGTGCGATACAGCGTCTATAAAATGTTGGTAACACACACAGAGAGAGAGACACACAGTCATTTTTTTAAATGGTCAAAACATGTTCAGGACATCTAAAAACGTATTAATCCATTGAAAACCGAAGGTCAAAATTTTTTACTAATCCAATATTTTCTTTTTATGCGTACGGAAGAAACTAATGAAAAATGTGTTAGACATATTTTTGGCATGACATCAAATCATCACGCATTAATTTTTTACCTTTCGATCCATGTTGAAAAAAAGCAGTTTAGAAAATTTCATTCCAATGTCTAGTCAAATCAGTATAAAAATTTTTGCTTGGCGATGTTTTTTACAGGCGATGTTATTGACATGGCGACGTTTTGACAAGCGAAGTTTTGACGTGTTTTCGCCAAATTTAATTACTAACCTCGAAAAGTCTTTCGCCAAATCAGGTTTAGGTTTTGGCGTCGATTTTGGCGAAAAATTGTAGGTTAGGGGTTAGGGCTGCCAAAGTTTGCAAGCTCAAACTTCAATAACAACAGAGAGTTCTGGAATTTTCGGGTAAGATTCATTGGTTCCTAGCGCAGAACTAAACTTCTTCGAATATTCTGCTAATGACTAAAAAGACTATAAAAAAGAAGAATCATTATTAATGATTCTAGACTGTAGACTAGAAAACTTGTTTATTTCTTTACGTGCTACTTTCTATACGTATTACGATAAAGGTGGAAACAGAAGGCAGTTTTTGATTTTCCACAAAGATTTACGTTGACTTACAGGCCGATTCAGAGTACGTACGAGCGGAGAAATGGCAGTGACAACGCCCATCTCTGACGTCATTTTGACGTCAGCGTTTCCGGTGAGTGAGAAATAGCAATTCTGGGGCTATTTTTCTCTACTCCATCGTTGTGTTAAATGTCTCGTTTGTTTGCATCGCGGACTCGGCTGGTTCTATGTCGGCGAGAACCGAGAAGCAGCGATGGAGAAGTGTGTATTGACTCTTTAAAAAAGAAATTTGCGACAGATTTTGTGAAGTTATACTGCGTTTTTTAAGAAAATAATCTTTTCATATTATTTTTTTATTAATTTTAACTATATTTTAAATGTATTATTTTGTAAAATTATAATCGAAAGTTAGTTTTCAACATTATTTTTAACGAAAATGATGAAGATGAAATTTCATTTTTTAGACTGAATGGCTATTGTTTTGTGAATGTGGATATTTAAAATTTTGCCATATTCATAAGCAGTAGGAATTCAGTCCTTTATCTTCAAACTGGATACGATATTATACTGAAAGAAGTATGCCTCTTCTGGGATGAAAATTCAATTATATACCAAAGTATCACCAAGTTGTAAATAGGTAAGGAGAAGTAAATATTTTAGCATTAAGTAATAACAATGTTCATTTACTAATTCTATTTTCTATCAGTTCTATTTATGAAATACATTAGTTAAACAACTATTGACTTTTGAATTACCATAATGACTTTTTGGGAAGTTTGTTTTTTAAGCTTTTTTCAATAATAATGAAATCTAGTTGTGAATCTGTTTTATAATTGGATCTTCTCCCTTCACACATATTATATCAAATTTTATTGAACGATCATACATTAAATTTTTTGCAAAACTGATATTTACAAAATTTATTGCTTTAAAATTCAAATTTCAATAAATTAAAAGATGAAGAAAAAAAACAAAAAAAAAAAACAGATGGTTTGCATGATTTATAAAACATTTTGCATCTGTACCCATTTGTTACATTTTTAAACCTCCAACTTCTCATCCTTGTTTCAATACAACAACAACAAAAAATACACTTTAAAATTTTTCTACTTATTTTTTAAAATGTACTTGGTTAATTTTATATAAACATGTAAATCAATCATTAATGCTGATTACACCTTATTCATTAGAAAACGTGGTTTTGTGCCTCTGAATTATATATAAATTTCATTATGTTTTGTGATATATAAAGATAATATATTATACTTTAAAGAAATATTTACATAGACAATTATCTAGAGAAAAACACAATTATAGCAAACTTTCAAATGGCTTAAAAATGCTAAAATGTCAATTTGGTGACTTTTGGTTACAATTTTGAAAACTTGTTAAATGATGTATTATACTGCACCTGTCCACAAATTTATACATATTTCAGATTTAAGAAATAAAAAGACTTTATCAATTTTCAATTAATCAAAGAGAAAATTGTGTTTTAAAATAGATTTTGTACACAAAACTTGAAACACACTTTTTGTTATGAAACACTATGTTGCATAACAAAATCTTGAGGTTGTTGTGAAAGGTCACATTTGGCGATAAATCGCTTGCTTTATAATGATAAGAGATTCCATGTTTTGGTTATAATGCATCTTTCGAGAATATTGAAATTTCCAAAGAAAGGCATGAATGATGTTTGATATGTTATGTATATTGAATGTTATGTTTGTTATTTATGAATGTTATGTTGGTTATGAATGTTATGTTTGTTATTTATGAATGTTATGTTTATGTTTTATGAACGATGTTTATTTGATGGATATTCTTGAAATATTCCAACAAACTATTATTTACATGACAAAAGATGTGAAAAAACTATGAATAAACAATTTTCAACTACTGTCATCTTAAAAAAATCAACCAAGTCATAAACACCTTTTAACTTTTTTGGAAAGTTTAAATAAATAAACAGCAGTATGCTTAAACAATATTTAAGTTTACCATCATAACAAGATAATATATATATATATTTTATGATACAAGATATTAAATAAAAACATATACATACTACTTTCATACAAGCAATGACTGTAAGAGATAAACAGACATGCAAATTGTTTTGTAAATCATGCAAACCAAATTTTCAAAATTATGTTGTATCTCAATTTCATGTTAGATTATTTTGTTTTTATAGAATTTTCTCATTTTGAATGTTTAATTTGCCTTATAATGTTTTAACAACAACTCTCTAAATATCATTGTTATAGGTTTTAATAGATATTTTTTATAATAGGTCATTTATTTTGCATCCCAAATAGTTGTTTTCAGCGCTTTTCAATATTAAGTAGTTTCATCCACGTAGGTGCTAATATTTAGCAATTTATCACTTTCTGGGGAGAAAAAAATGCGATAAATATCTAAGTATTGGCACCTGTCTTAACGGTTGCTACAATAATCTTTTGACAAACTTGTACACAGCGGTAATGTTAGTACTAGAAGAAATTTCATTTTGGTCAATGGAAGTTGGAACATTTATTTATTAGTTATCTTGATACTGCATTACACGACTATTGTTTTTAGACAGTGATTTTAGCATTGTGGAAATTTGCATTACTCCCCTTGAATCAAACAATTTTTAAGTTTTGTTAACTTTCAATTCTCTATACAAAACTATTATTGGATTTTTTTTTTTTTTTTTTCTCTAGGGAATGAAGTATGAGTTTTTTAATGAAAAATAAAATTTATTATTAATTTTTAGCTAAATAAAAAAATCAACAGTAAATTGTAATATAAATAATAAGTCAATTTGGCTTCCACTCTGAATTCATGAAATTATTAATTTTTATTTCAATGAAAATAAGTACTTTGTTTTTATTATTTAAAAAAATAAAGCACCATAGTAGAATAATAAGATATACTTAGATAAATTAGGGACTTTTATTTCTATTTTGATAACTTATACAAGATTTTGCTTAAAGAAATTTTAAGATTAACACAAGATTATTGATATGTATACATTTTAGTGTATAAGTAGAAACTCTCAAAGCACATTTTTACTTGTATTTAAACAAAGATGAGGAAATGGAGGTTTAACAATGTAACAAATAAGTATAGATGTGTAAATTGTTTTATAAATCATGTAAACCATATAATTTTTCTTCAAAAAAAAAGTTATACTAATGCTATCAGTTTTATAAATGTACAGTTTTCAGAAAATTAAACATGAAATATAGGAAGATGAAAGTATTTAAAATTTTTAATTCAGGTGTTTTCATTGTTATTATTTTGGGGAAAAAACACAGTTAGGAGGAACAGAGGAAACAGCAATTTTTTTAAATGTTATAAAAGCTTTAAAATGTATTTAAAAACTGATGTTGAAAAAGACACAGAATTAAAAACTTTGTAAGCAGACACTGTAAATTTTAAAAGTTCATAGCAATTGTTGTGTTTTATTTAAACTTTGTATACATATACAAAGTAATGTGTATATGAATATACTTTGTATATATATGTAACATTATTTAAAACAAAAAATCTTAATATTAAGAAGATGTATAAATAAAATTTTCATCTGAAATTTAATAATCAAGCAAGAATATATAAATCATTCTCCTTACCTATTTCCAGCTTGTAATTAGATCTTGATACTTCCTAATAGTCAATTTTCTTTTAATTATTATTTAGAAGAAATGGTTTACTCACATTTGAAGATGACTGAATAATTAATGTTCATGTGTGTGACAAAATATTCATCATTCACACACACAAAACAATAATATTTCAGTCTTAAATTACTAACTTACTTCATAATTACTTCGTAAATAAGCTTATTTATCAAATATTTGAAAAAGTAAACACAGAGTAAACACAGTCAGATACTTCCACAATTGAATTTCTACAACTACGCAGCATGCAGTCTGCAGACGGTGTTTTTGATAACAAACAGTATGCCGATGAAACCTTTCCTATTGGTTATATGGCTACGTTTTCGGTAATAATCGGCTATAATCGGTAAAACTGACGTCATTTTTGGGAGGAGCTAGCGCGCCTTCTCGCTTCCTTTATCAATCAGCTGACACGACTCGTGTGCGAGTGAAAACGTGCCCCGGAATAGCAATTTCTCCTACTACCGAGAATAGCGATGGAGTAGAGATGCGCGTTTCGGCTACGTCACGTCTCACTCGCTTCTCCACTCGGCCGCGCTGTGAATTGGGCTGTTAGCGTCAAATTAGGCAATTTGTCGTGGTAGTTTTGGATATCCGTGGTAGTAGAAAAAAAGTGGTAGTTTTGGATATCCAAAGTTTGGGATCTCTAACTTCAACTGTTTCCAGAATATTTATTGAATAAGGTGCATTCATCGACTTATTATTCTACGAATTACTTTTTTTAAATGTTGACAACTTTCATAACAATATCATTACTGACTCTGTTATTAGATGTTTTTTTTATTTTATTTAAAGGATTATATAGAATGGGCAAAACTTTAGTATTTTTGGTAGTTTCTTTGTCAGCTTCTTTTGAAATCTCTATGACGATAGATCATACATTATAGCCAAAAGCTTTGTATTTTTGACCTTTAGGAATATAATTTTCGTAAATATCTCCAAAACTTAAAATCACAAAAATACCAAAAAGAGAGGTGCACAACTAGATGTTATCACAAACCTATTTGCTAATTTGCAACGTTCTACGTCCAACTATTTTTAAGTTATGCAAGATACATACACACATACATACATACAGACGGGATTTCCTTATACTTTGCATTTGAAAGTAGAGAAAGAAAAGAATACATAATATAACTTCAAAATGTACAGCAGCCGACAATTTTTCGTAATGAATCTGCACATTTTTCCTGTAGCACTATGAGCAAATTTATCAGTATTAATTTTCTATAGGAAACATATTTTATTGCATAAGAGAAATACTATATATTAATTTTGTTACGTTTAATACAATATGCAAAGGTTCACAATAAAGGTTTTACAATCGTAGCTTGATGCAATTTTACTGTCTGAAAACGGAAATAAGATATAATGTAACTATTGATTTTATTATTGGTGTTTTATGATGTTTTAATCATCTTCTTCTCATACTTTTTTTTTTTTTTTTTTTTTATCAAACTTACATACCATATCACCAAATTTGTACTTTCTCAGAAAAATAAAAAAACTAGTTGGCATAGGTGGACTCTGCTCAGTTCCCCATCATATTTATGTTCTCATAAACTTCTAGTGCGAGACATTTTATAATCATGTTAAAAGAAATGAATTTGACCAAAGCTTGATACAGTGACAGAATGAAATCCCCGCCTAATAGGCTATCCACCGCTCACTTCGATATATTTATCTTATTCTAATCTATTAATTTATTTTATTAGGGTCGATTCCGTTGTTTAGTTTTCATGCTACTATTTCCAATGCAATAATCCTCAAAATTCATATTTATATGAAAAATTTGCAATTTCGCTATGTTGATAAAATCGTAAATTACGAATAATTTACGAAATTTTCTATTAGAGTATTTGTATTCAATCATGTTCAAACAAATATCATAAATGTAATTTTGAAGTTGTCTAATGTATTTATGATCCTCATAATGGAAGTTTATGCTCAATTTTGCCTTATTCTGACATGTTAAGTAAATCGTAAATTCCAAATAACTTACGAAATTTTTATATTGGAAAATTCATAGTTATTAATATTCATGCCAGTGTCCTAAATAATATTTCAAAAGTAGTCTGACATCTTTACGATGACAATATCTCTAAAAATTGACGTTTATGTGAAATTTTGCCCTATACTGCCATGTTAAGAAATTCGTAAATTTACAATAACTTTCGAAATTTTCAAAGTAGCATATTTAAAATTACTGATGTTCATTTCGGCATCAAAACTGATATTTTAAAACTGGTCTGACATTTTTACAGTTAAAAGTTTCCATTTAATGCACGTTTAAGTGAAATTTTGCCCTATTCTCCCATGTTAAGAAAATCGTAAATTTCGAATAACTGCTGAAGTTTTTTAATTCGAATGTTGCAAATGAATAGGGTTCTTGCCAGTGTCGAAAGTAATATTTTAAAACTGACCTCTCTGCGACAATTTGTTCTTGAGATATCGTCTACATAGACAAACAAACTAACGGACTAAGGACACTAACAGACACCCTACACACAGACATCATACAAATTTTGTCATTTTCGGATTCCTCACACCTGAAAACGTGTAAAATAGTCAAAAAACCGAGGTCGAAATTTTTCACGATTACCTAAGTACCCCATACCTATAGTATGATGGGGAACTAATAATCAGTCATCAAAATCTCATTTATTTTGAACCAAGATAAGTTATTATAACCTGAAGGATAATCAGTTTTTGACTTTTTTCCCATATGCCACTGCTAGATGAAATGTTATAAACAAATTGACTGTGTTGCAGCTGAGAATTTATTTTAATTATATATTACTGCTACTGAATGAATAATCAAATTTTTATCTGTCTTAATTAGGAATGCAATAAATAACTTTGGACTGCGGTAATGTGGTGCGTCGTGAGCTTTCGAAGGTCACGGACTTATGGTTATTTATAATTATAGATTACGATGAAAACGAAATCCCACTGGTTTAATTTTTGATTTAAGAAAATTATTTATTATAGCGTCATTATGAATGTTAAACAAGATTCTTAGTTAGTCTTGGTGCAGAGGCTAAGCATAAAAAATTCTTTACTAAACCAAAATACAATATTGTTAAGTACTCGGGGTGATTGTCTCTGAATGAATGACAAGTCTTGCAGAGGCTTGAAAGTTTATTTACGGGATATTCGGAAAAATTGCAGATCTATTAACCAAGTATCAACTTCAGTTTCACCAGACAGCACAGCTCAAATAATAGCTGACAACATAAAAATCACAAGTTAAACTGTACCATCAGTGATGCCAGATGCTCGAAAATTATTTCCCCAAACAAATCTTCAAATTTCCCCAAATCAGGGGGATTTTTCGAAAAAATCCCCAAATTGATTTCTTTTAAAATGGGAAAAAAAAAAAAAAAAAATTAACCAGATTTAAGCCATAGAAAGCTCAGATTTTTCCCCAAATGAAGGCAATTTTTAAAAAAACTCCCCAAATAACAATAAAGCTATTGAAAGTCCCTAGTCGTAGGGACAAATCATTACGTTGAAGAACTCCCCAGAATTGTCCCCAAAAATATTAGAATTCCCCAAAAAAGTCCCCACAAACATTTGGTCCCCAAAATTGTTCCCAGAAGCCTCAAAAATCCCCAAAATGGAGGCAAAATCCCCAATCTGGCATCACTGTGTGCCGTAGCTTTAACACACAACAGTAAGCTGCAATTCAATGACAGAGACTTAGTCAAGCAGAATTTTCTATTCCGCAATGTCTCGGCGAGAAACTGTCACATAATGATTGGGACGGAATCTTCTTTATAGCCTTTTATAAACCCAGAATTTTCTAGTAACTTCCGAAATAATTGAATTGGAGCTTAGATAATTGATGTATCGATAATAAGGATTTTCTCACCAAGGTGAGATAAAGTGACCAAATTTGTCCCTAAGGCTATTATATAGCCTGGTGAAACTTTTTAACAGGTTTTTAAAGAAAAATAAGCTATTTTAACCCCAAAACAAGTTAGAAATACAGAAAATTAACATTTTATAACCTGATACTTCTTTGAATGAAATTACATAAAAAAACTACTATCATCTTCAAATTCGTAACAATATTAAAAAAAAAAAAAAAAAAAAAAAATGAGTTTCGAATCAGTATTAAATAAATTACTAATACAGAATTACTAACATTTCTAAAATATTCTGGAGCATTGTTCGAACACTCCTTCTTTCCCCAACACTTTTTCAGTAGAGTAATCTTCTCCAATATGTACAGTCGGGAAAAAAAAAAAAAAAAAAAAAAAAAAAAACCGCAACACTCAACGTAACTTCGTTGCTAATCGATGTAGAAAAATGTAATAGGTATCATTCGACGGGGAATTGTGAGTAGTTTCAGAAAATGAACTGAAATTTTGAATTGGGGGTCGTCTACATATTAAAACGCGCACCAACTTTGATTTTTTCAATAGTAATGCCCCATTTTTATTTTATATTTGAATTCCTGGATCACGACAATGCGAAAATGTATATTGGTTGTATATTTTACTTATTTTTTCACAGAGTTATAAGCGTTCAAAGTTTGAAGGTGCTAATGTTAAATTCATATTTCAAATTTCTATTAATATCTTCACAAAAAGTAACTTGATCGATATAATTTTTTTTTTTTACAAGATTCAGTGAAAAAACCCAAACAAAATCCATCATTATTTTTGATTCTGAAAAATATTTTTAATTCTGAAAAATATTAATAAATTCATATTCATAAAAATTATGAATTATGACCTATATTAATTTTTACATAAAATGAATCCTAATGTTGAAAAATATGGGTGTGCAAATTTGCAGCTCATTCCAGTTATTAGTTTTCGAGATATAAATAAATCTTTCTTTTGGAGTGGTTTAGGGGGCCGTCTCTTATAAAGTTTTGCATGAGATAACGAATCAAATCTTTAAAAAATAACAAAGAAAATTAAACAAAATATTTTTATTGTTTATTTACGGGTCAAATTATATAACAACAACGTCAAGCGCAAAGAAATGAAACAAAAATGAGGATTTTTAGACATTAGTGTTAGCATCAAGAATTCATGTTTTCTAAAGAAGACCAGCCCCGCCTTCATCGTTCTTCAAAACAAAACAATACAGAATAAAAAAGTAAATGTGACATTGAGTATTCGTGTTAAACACCTTATTTTATGTTGACAAAAATACGCACAAGTGGTATTTACTTCATCGATTAATTGGTGATAAATTTTGAATCTTTTAAACGAACACCAGAAGAAAAAAAATAACTAAATAGGCGGGGTTTACTGTTTTAAATAGAAAAATAGGTTTAATGTGAAATTGTCTGATATAAATAACGAATAGAATTGGAATGCAAGACAGACTTGTAAACTCGTTTCTTAACTACCGTCATAGTTAAAAAAAAAAAACTTAATCATTTGCTTCATATATTGCTTTATTTTATTTTATTTTATTTATTTACTTATTTATTTATTTTATAGGGGGAGGAATATTATTTTAAGGGCACTTTAGTCTTTAAAATTTTATTAATATATTTTAACTTTATACATTTTTAAAAACATACTTTAACTTTTATAAATATATTTTAACACTTTTTGCGACCGCAGGGTTTTGTCTTTTTGACAGTAAGACCCGCCTACGGGCATTATACTCTCAAAACATAATATTTTAGAACAAATTTTCTGTATTCACGATTATATTACAAATGGATATACATTCTAATTATATTCTTTCTAATCATTACATTTCTATCCGTAGTATATTTTATTGCAAAAATATGAACACTGGGTACACACTTAAGAAATATGTAACACACAAATTACGAAAGAAACGCCCACTGACAGAGTTACAGATTTTCAAATGGCGTGAATCTACGTCAGCAGTCGCGAAAGGGTTAATTAAGAAAATATATTTTCATAGAAATTATAAAACGAATCGTACAGTTCCAAAGAGTTTAACTGACCAAAAACTGGTAAGTGCGATTAAAATTGTTTAATATTTACTTCATGAACCCTTACAATAATTTATCCGAAAAGGTTTAGTTTATGCGTCGTTGTATATATATATATATATTATTTCATTTCGTCTATTATGTTACCTACGAAAGAAAATTTAAGCTTTATTGGTGATCAGTACAGCTATAATAGACACTTGAAAATTATTGCACTTATTTCAAAGAGTACTGTATGGACTAATCGCAAGTATAATGTATTTAAATAGACCTAAGATTATCCAAAAAGTACTGAAGTATATACAAATATAAAAAATTGAATTCAGTATAATTAAAGAACTGGAAAACACGCAACATTTTATTAATTTTTATAATTATTTTTTTCCAGAAAGATTTCCGGTGTGAAACTTTAAAATTTTATCTATTTCTTATAGGATCTTAATTTTATTTTTCTACATTTACAGATAACCCCCTAACACATTTTTGATTATAACTCTATAAATACTAAAGATAAAGTATATAAACAGTGTACTTTTCCGCACTGCCAGACTCTCAGAAATTCGAAAATGAAGAATTTCATATATATGTAAAAATATTATTTACAAAACTACACCACTATGAAGCATGGGAATTGAAACGTACACTCAATGGAATTTCCAAAAAATCTAATTCCGCTATTATTAATTGGATATTTTCTGTTTAATAATGAAATTAAAGACCGGTAAATTAGATAGCAGCACTATTCCGAAATTTGACAAAAAATGCTTCAAAAGAAGCTAAATACATAAGTCACTTAACGTTTCTTAGTGTGCGCGGTTGTGAATTGCTGATTTGATGATGCATTCAGGTCTAGTTTTTATCATTTAACGAAGAGCTAGACTATTATTTTCACCTAAAACAACTTTTACGAATTTTTGTAGTCGATAATGTTTACTTACAAGGTGTTTTATTTATTAAATTATTATTTGAATTGAATAAGGTTAACTTATAGTAGATGTTTCAAACCAAAAATTCTCGAGAAGGAACAATGCTATTTTTTTTTTTTTTTTTTTTTTTTTTTTTTTTTAATATTTATTATCAGCTACGTGTCTAAAAGCCATTTTTAAAATTAGTTTAGTAATTTTTAAAATAAATTAAGTAGTGAACGTTAAAGGGTTAACTCCTTAACGTGTGCTGTCCTCGCTGCGAGGGACGCAAAATTTAACCCCTTAACGCGCGCTGTCCTCGCTGCGAGGACGCAAAATTTAAGATCCAGCTGTAAAAATTCATCCCGGAAATTTTTTAGCAAAAATTCACGTTTATAACATATCAGAAAAGGCCGGTTTTTTAAACCGTAAAATTTAAAACTTCTTTTAGTTTAATTTAGTTCATGAATTCCGGTGGCAGTATAATTTAAATGTTTCAAATTGTCTTGCGCCGCAAAGGGCTAAGATCCAACTGCAAAAATTCATCCCGGAAATTTTTTAGCAAATATTTACGTTTATAACATATCAGAAAAGGCCGATTTTTTTAACCTTAAAATTTAAGATTTCTTTTAGTTTAATTTAGTTCATGTATTCCGGTGCCAGTATAATTTAAATGATCCTAATTGTCTTGCGCCGCAAAGGGTTAAAAGCAATCGAATTCCTTGCTTTCTATCTGATCTGATTGACAGAAATTATTTTTAAATTGTGTTATCCATGTCACTATAGAAGTTTTCACTTTAATTTTATGCTCGCACTTTTATTATTATAATAAATTATTATTATTATTTATTACTTTTTAGCACCAGTTTTTTGGTGTATTTTGCTACAATCTCTGCAATGAAAATGGGACAAGGGAAATTATAAAATGAATTCAAGAAAAACTTTAAATTCTTCATGTTTATTATGATTCATTGAATAGAGATTTATATGGATTGATTATATGGCATTCATGAATGATGCAAATCAATAAATAATCTAATCAACGCAGCTGCAAAGATTTTTTTCTTTCTTTTTTTAATTAAAAACCGCCACTTGCTGACAACGTCACAGAGTATAGACAAAGAATTTTTATTACGATAGTATAAGTTCTTTGGTATAGAGCTATCTATTTACTCTGTGGATAACGCAGTCAGCAATCTTTAATGGGAACGGGATGAATCACAGATCACAGAGATTATTTGGATAATTTGATAGATTTATTGGCATAAGTGGCAATTTATAGATACTCATTTTCTGTGAAAGACTTTGTTTATTTGATTTCTAGAGCATATTAATTTAGCAGGTTACATTTCTGGCCCTTCTTTATCATTTGAGCTTTATGAAGAATATTTATGTGCAGATGTTAATTTTTTATTGCATAAATACAAGCCGGATTGGATTGGATTGGATTCGGGAATAATGCCGATTGACTGCTGTAGGTCCTAGGCCTGAGGGGTATGCCCTCCGTGGGGGTTTTTCTAAGGGGTCATAGCCCGTATTTACGCAAGTTTCGGAGAAAACCACGGGAAACTCCGAACGGCCAAGCCGACCAGCGCAACCTGGAATCGAACCCGGCGCCTCGCGTCTACCAGCTTTGAGCGCAGAACCGCTCGGCCGCTGGTGGGCCCAAATACAAGCCGGGGAAATGATTTTGCCCGCTTTTTTAAGGCGGCGACGGTACACTTTCAAAATGTGAAAATTGGGTTATAAATTCGATAGTTTAATTTTACTAAAATATGAAACTGCACAACGGTAGTAATATGTGTCAGAAAGAAAGAAAAATCAATTCCTGTCATTCTCTGCTGGGTTATAAGCGTTTATATTTGTAAAGAAACATTGAACCTTTTATAAAATGACAATTGTGAACACCTTTTTCTAAAAACTACTTTTTAAGAAGTTGCGTTAAATTTAAAATGTTCCAAGCCTCGTATTGTTTATTGAATCTTCATTAAATGTTCTTTTTCTTCTACTTCTTTATAAATCTTAGCGCAAATCTTAGCTACAATTTTCAACATTTTGTTTTTAAAAAATTAAAAATTTTGAAATAAATAACAATAATAACAATAAATTTTCGGAAAAAAAAAAAGAAGAAGAAAAAAGATTCAGAAAACAAAAATGATGCAGAATTTTTTTCTTTCTCCTCATAATGGACTCTTCCTAGCGTCGTCTGCTCAATCATGTGATAGACGAAAACGAAGAATCGAATTCTGAGAATCGAATGCAATTAAATATTGTTCTTAACAACAAAAGTGTTATTATTTAATATAAAATAAAATAAAAGTAATATTGTGCATTTGTAAACAGTAGAATTTAATAATTAAAAAAAAAAAAAAAAAAAAAAAAACACTTTACGTGTTTATTTATTTTGAACTGTAAGAATCGATTTTTGTATATCCTAGTGTAACTGTTACATTAACTGATCTAGCAATAAATAATCATAGAATAATAATAGAGGAAGAAGAAGAAGGAGCACGCCAATACTCTAATGCTTAGTTAATACAAGAACGGAAATAATTTTGTACGCGCGCTTTTCTTTAAGGCGGCGACGATACACTTTCAAAATGTCAAAATTTTGTTATAAATTCGATATTTTCATTTTACTAAAATATAAAACTGTGCATAACAGTAGTAATGGGTGGGAGAAAGAAAAATCAATTCTTATCATTCTCTGCTGGGTTATAAGTGTTTATAGTTTGTAAAGAAATATTGAATATGTTGTAAAACTAAAACTTTTAAACATCCTTTTCTGGAAATTAATTTTTAAGAAGTTGCGTCAAATTTAAAATGTTCTAAGCGTCATATTGTTTGTTGAATCTTCATGAAAATTCATTTAATGTTTTTTTTTTTTTTTTTTTTTTCCTTTTTTACAAATCTTCAACATTTCGAATTTAAAAATTTAAAATAATAATAATAATAAAAAGAAAAAGAAAAAAAAAATCGAAAAAAAAAAAATATATATATATATATATAGGGTAATTGCACCAGTGGTTGACACTTTTAGAGCAATCTCTGATATTTTTAATGTTCTAGTCATCAGAAAATATTTTTAGAAATCTTAAGTTAATATATATGGCATGAAAGACATTGAGAACCACATATATGTTAATAATATAGACATTTGATATTTTTTTTTTTTTTTTTTTTTATGAATTTTTATTTGACACCCACTCAACGTTCCAGTAATTGACACTGCCAGTTTTTCATTTTATCAGTCATTGGCACCCTACGTTCCAGTATTTGACACTGCTATTTATTCATTTTACCAGTTATCAGCACCCTATGCTCCAGTGTTTGACATAAAATGTTAAAATTCTTATATGTAAAATATATGATTTTATTATTTTTCATATTTATTAATTATTTCGGAACAGATGTGAGATGTCAATTACTGGAGCATGCCAATCACTGGAGCACCTATCCTACATATATTTTCTGCATAATTATGATTGTAAAAATCCTGGAGTTACTCCACTCGACTTTCCGAACATTAAGTAATTAATGGTTGTGACATATCATAAGGCACTTGATTCACATGTGAAAATTTAGTTAAAAGGGAATATTAAATAAGTATTTGAATGTAAGCTTGGGAATTTGATATCACACCCTTTTCAGACACAACTTTAATCAATTCTCTTTCTTTGAGCTTGGCTTTTTTATACATTTTAAGTGTCTTTTTTGTAGATTACTTTTAACAGAAAAAAAAAAAAAAAAAAAAACTTAGAAAAAAAATCGTATTTTTTTCTTTTTTTTTTTTTTTTTTTAAAATATTGTTACTGATTGAATATGTATAGGAAAATATAGAATAAAGTCTTGTGGTGGCCACAACATACTAGTTTTTTTCGACTTCTCAAAAGTTAGTAAAATTCTGAATTAGTAATAACATAACTAGTATAGTGAAAACTAAATGTATCTATTGGCCGAGGAAGGTTTTTATATAATTTTTCCCCCCGTTTTCTTCCTCAGTTATATATAAACATTTTTTTTTTTGTCACAGTGAATAAATAATAATTATATCAAATTTCATTGCAATCAATAAAAAGTGATATAAAACCATCCACTCATGAGAAATTTTGTTGTGGGTGCTTTGCACCCACGGCAAAATCTCTTGATGCTTCAACACCCAAATCACCCACGTAGTCGGCGCGTATGGGTGCTCCGCACCCACGGGAAAATTCCTGTGGGTGCTCGAGCACCCACATAGTCGGCGCGCATGAGCAATTTTACATTGAAATATAAAGATGCTCTCTGCAGAAAACGGAACTAAAAGAGGAAGACGAATCTGCGAAAAACGGCACGCGGAAACCGGTCTAGCATTTACTCCAGTTGTTCTCTAGCTCATAGACCTTATATACTAGACCACGCCACCAATAGAACTGACCATTATAGCGAATGTCTTCAACATGAGGGTGTAATCCGATACCTTCATCCTTTGTTCCGAGTCTCGGAAGTCACGTGAACTGGACTAGGGGTGATTCCTCTGAAATCTGTAAGAAAACTCTTTTTTTTTCCCCTTTCATTTGTATGCATGAACGATTTAAGATGGCTATGTCAATTCAAACGCAATTTTTTCGCTTGCAAAATGATTTATCATAAATATTTTTCTATGTAATTAATCTATGAAATTTTAGCTTTCCATCCATGCGTAAATCTAAATGCTAAAATAAAAAGTGCGTGTACAATAAAAATATTAAAAAACACGAAATTCGTTCCTACAGAAAAATAACGCAGTGATCATTCTTCACTCTTCCTCCTGGCCAACATCACGTGACAATTTTGCTGGGGAAGGTCCTTCATGATGCAGTCAGATAAAGAGGGGGAATGCGTGGTCTAGTATATAAGGTCTATGCTCTAGCTCAGTGGGTGGTCGTGAACAGCAGTGAACAGACCCAACAGAGTTGGCAACACTGCTGCTATTATCGCACGTGTTTTGTCTTTCTTTTGTGTTGTCCACGGATTGTATGTATGAATGTATGTATTCGTTGAGATGTGAGGCTTCGGAGAATATTGTTGTTCATGATTTTGATCATAAAAGTTTTATTATTTTTGCTCTTAAGTGCAAGGTATGACACTTTTCATTTTTTCATAGCAATGTCACTACGTAAATCGGATTTACTAGTTATAATTACCTTAAACATTTATTTCTATTATGTTAGATTTCATGTATTTTACAGAATGGAAAACTTATGTAATATAATATTGCCATTTTTTGTTCGAAGTACAGTCGATAACAAAAGTGTCTAAACACTAGCAAAAATTCCTATGTAAAAAAAGTAAACTTCATACGGTTTTGTTAAATATATCCTTGTCGAATCCTGTACTTAGTGTAAAAACAGGATTCGATAAGGATTTATTTAACAAAACCGTATGAAGTGTACTATTTTACATAGGAATTTTTGCTAGTGTTCGGACACTTTTGTTACCGATTGTACGAAGTAATGTGCATATTTTAATATATTGTTACTAATGCATTTGTTCCATATATATTATGATATTACTTTCCAAACATCATGAAAAAATTCAACTCTGAGCATAGCATAACAAATGCACTAAATTTTGTATCTAGTGACAAGTTTTTTGGAATCATCACAGATTTTTTTATTTTTTTTCTTATTTCGGACTTAACTTATTTTAATATTCTTACTGTTGAAGTATTGTTGTGCTGTGCCAGAATCAGGGTTGGCTTGATTTTGCCTCACCCAAAAAAATCCCGGATGTTTTTTTTCAATAAAACCTAATTGACAAAACACTGCCCAGTTAAGTAATAATTTAGCAAAAAATTTTTAAAAGCTGATTCCCAAATTTAATATTTTACGAAAAATTAACAAAATTTCTGCTTTTTGTGTCGTATTGCCGGAATATGTTACATGCTAGCGGTCAATATCCAATATGCCTCTAAATAAACCACACACCATTTTGAAAAAAAAAAAAAAAAAAAAAAAAAAAATCAAGACCCATTTGTTTGATGAAATAGATAGCAAAGTTTGAAAAAGAAATTTAATTTTAAAACATGGAAGTTTTTTAAAAACTCTAACTTTTTAATACAGTATTTTTAAGTATAAACATAGTAGATTTTGGGTCATTCCATGCCAAATCATCCAAAAAAATCCAATTTTCAACCTGACCACCTCAGATTTCTATGAAACTTGCATGAATCATCCTCCTTGATGATATAAGAGAATATATTTTTGGACACTTTTTATCTCTTTTGATTTTTTTTAAATTAATTTTTTTAACTTCGAAAAATCAGCATTTTTTGCTTGTGTAAGCGTTTTCAATCTCAAATTTCTCAAGTTCTATACGAGATAGAGAAGTTTATGACCCCTCATTTTAAAGAGTATTTTCCAAGGTTTAATTTGATATGCAACATTATTATGTTAGGTAAAAATTTTGAAGATAGTGTTTTAAAAAAAATTTGAAAAATAAATATGTTTTTGGTTATGCTAAAAGTTATATAACCTGAAACTTTTAGAGTGGGATCTCTATGGGATCAAAAGTTATTACAAAAAACTTAAAGTTACTCTACTTGTTAAATTGTATTATAATTACAGTTGAATCTCGAAAATCCGGAATTGGCGGGACCATCGCAATTCCAGACATTAGACATTTATTGAAAACTATTTTTTTATGATATAATAACATACAAACTGCAATTTTATGTTAATGAAAATAAACAACAAATCAAATTGGTGAATTAAAATATAAAACAGAAATACTATAATAAAACACTTATGTTAAATTAAAACAGATATATTACACTAAAATATAATAAACAACTGATAATGCCTGCTAAATAACTGCTAATAAATTAAGGAAACTTTTTTTTTTTTTTTTTTAACATTTCAGTAATTTAAAATTGTTTCACTATGATTTTTTTTTTTTTCGTTTTATAACCTACCTCTTTTTGTAAAAAAAAAAAAAAATAAAATAAATAAAATCTTTAATTAACAGTCAAGCAAGATAAAAATGTCAGATTATGTCCAAATTTATGTATTCAGTGTTCAATTAAATGAATTTTAAACTGCATTGCACAAGAAATATGGAAATAAGATACAGCTAAGTCTTATTTTAAAATTAAACTTGAAAAATTGTCTGGATTTTAGAGATTTTTGGATGTTTGGATTTTCGAGGTTCAATTGTACCATATAATAGAGGTCAAGATTCACGGTCGCCACTCGCCACATGGCGACCTAATTTGAAAAAGTGGCGATCCAAAAAATTGCTGTAATCGCCAATCAGACGTGATTGTTTTGCGATTTTGCGGAAATCTGTGATTTTTCCCCCCTAGGCAAAGATTGGATGTAGCTTTGTTGGATGGAGAAAAAAAAATGGAGAGGGGGTGTTACTTTCAGGATAACTGAGACATTTCACTTTCAGCGAGAAAAGAGGGGGGGGGGGTTACTTTCGAGATTTTACGGTAATTAATAATAGTCATTAAAATGCATATACAGTAACCGCCACTTAATAAATTCACTGGTTAATAAAATCGGCTGCTTCATCTGATCAAATTGCCAGGAACGGAATCAAATCAGTAGAAACTACTTTTAAAATCGCTACATAATAAAACCAGCATCGCTGGTTAAAAAACTCAAAATTATTTCCTCAACAGCCAAAAATATCATTTATTAACACTAAAAAAATTTTATTTATATTGTGATTTTTTTTTTTTTTTAAATACAAAAAAAAAAAGAAAGATAAAGCACAATAATCCCTCCATTATTGCTCATTGTCGAAAATTTTATACTTGCAGCATATGTTATAAATTAAACACGCCCCATTATTTATCTTTGTCATAATTTCAAGGAATGTATTCTTCAAAGCGAAGTAATAATTTACAAATTTGATTTGATTATTAAATGATATGTATATTGTTGCGTACTTGGGGGTTCGTGAGTTGTCTGAGAATGAAAGGCCAAACGTACAAAAATTCAGTAATTTATTCACAGAAAGTTCCAGAAAAATACAGGTCAATAAACCAATTATCAGCTTCAATTCAAGCAGTAACCACAGCTTAAACAACAGCTGTCAATAGCAAATCCACAGTACAAACTGTATAGCAATAACACTTGAAGCAAGTCTCTCTCAAAGAGGCTTAAGAGCAATGCAAGCACTAGCGAAGCTGGCTGAGATCTGAACTGAACTGACTGCCTTGGCGAGGAAGCGCTCCTTATATGCTGTTCCATGGAACCCAGATTTTTCGAGAAAACTCTAGAAAGTGGTCAACCAATCAACTTACAGCTTCCATATTTGGTATATCCCATATAAGGATTTTCTCGCCAAGGTCGCCAAAAAAATCGCCAGGGTGGGAAAAAGTCGCCAAATTTGGCGCCAAATCCATTACCTGCATTACTGGGGCTTTTTAATGCGTTTTTAAGGGAAAATAAGGCTATTTCAGCTCTAAAACGACTAGAAATGCACAAAATTAGCACTTTATCAACTTACTAAGCCTCTTTGAAAGAATTTATACAAAAATAAACACAATTATTTACAATTTCGTAACACTGCCCCCCTCCCAAGGACTGCACGTCCCGGGCAGCGCAACCCTTGGTCAAGAGGCGAAACTAAACAAATTTTCACAATCTAAAACACAAAAACTAAGTTGCATATAACGATAAAATAGAAATACAAATCAAGTGAGAAATATTTACAAAATTCACAAATATGTTCAAATATTTATATACAAATACTTACAAAATTCACAAATATGTACAAATATTTACATTACGCATGCGCAAATTTTACAAGTATTTACATTTTTAATTTCAATATTACCGTTACTTGTGGTACTTGGCTAGCCTATTATAGTGCACCACCTTCGGTTTTGAAGAAGGTGTTTTAGTGATCCGCACCACTACATCATTCAGCCTTTTTAGTAAGACTGTGTATGGTCCATCCCAGTTGCACTGTAACTCGGGAGAGAGTCCTTTGCGTCGAACAGGATTCCACAACCAGACTTCCTCTCCTTCCTGGAACTCATGTTGTGTAGCCTTTAGATCGTACCTTGTCTTCATTTTCTCCGTTGCCATGTTAATCCGCTCCCGAGCAAAGTTGTGTACGTCCTCAAATAGTGCCTGGAGATCTTGGATGTACTCCTCGGGCGATGAAGGCGCGACGGGTGGACAACCAAACAGGAGATCACAAGGGAGACGAAGTTCACGTCCAAACAGCATCTGGGCTGGAGTATAGCCGGTGGTTTCATGGACAGCACTTCGATAAGCCAGCAGGAACAATGGCAACTTCAAGTCCCAATCTTGCTGGTTCCTTGATACTAGAAGAGAGAGGTTATTCAGGATGGTACGGTTGAACCTCTCGACCATGCCGTCCGACTGGGGATGTAAGGGTGTTGTCCGGGTTTTGTCTATGCCGAGTAGTTCACACAGTCCTTTGAAAACATCAGAGGTAAAGTTCCTACCTTGGTCGGTATGAAGTTGTAGGGGCGTGCCGTACCTTGACACCCATTGCTGCACTAGGACTTCTGCGACTGTGCATGCCTCTTGATTGGGAATGGGATATGCCTCAGGCCACTTGGTGAAATAGTCCATCACGACGAGGATGTATTTATTTCCACTGGAGGTCCGTGGCAAAGGACCCAAGATGTCGATTGCAATCCGTTCAAATGGTGCTCCCACGTTATACCGTTGCAGTCTTCCTCGACTTCGTTTCTGCGGGCCTTTACGTGCCGCACAAGCATCACAGGATTTACACCATTTCTCCACATCCTCCTTTGCCTTGCACCAGTAGAAGCGTTCCCGAACTTTCTGCAGAGTCTTCATTACCCCAAAATGGCCTCCGGTAGAGCTACTATGCAGTTGTTCTAAAACAGCTGGAATTTTTGATCTTGGTAATAAAATCTGCCATCTGAAGCTTTTCCCATCATCAGATTCCCACTTTCTGTATAATACGCCGTTTCTGATATGAAGAGAGTCCCAAAGTGCCCAATAACTTTTCGTAATGGGACTAAATCTGGAAATGTCCTGCCAGATAGGTCTGTTGCTGGTCGTCTCCTTCAGCTGTAATATTGGCTTTACGTCAGGATCTTCCATCTGGGCTTTTCTAAATTCTTTGTCACTCCATGGGTCGGGATCTTGTTCTGATGGTGTTGCGACAGTAACTTGGCGAACAACTGGCTTTATTCCTTGGTGTTTATCCTCGGCTTTAGAGATGTATTTATGATCTTCAGATGGGGGCTTCCGCAAGAATGCATCTGAATTTTCCCGAAGAGCTCCTTCTGGGTGGCATACTTCAGAGACATTCTTGGTAGCTTCTCTAGGTGTTCTTACTGGGCAGCTTCGTTTGATATGCCCGTCTTTTCCACAGCCCCAGCATTTAGTTGTTGGAGTCTTCCCTTCTTTCTTCCTCTCAAGAATGCGTAGTCTTCTATTAATTTCTGCAATCATTTTCTGAATCTCTTTAAGACCATCTTGAAAGCCGTTTACTTTGTCTGCTGTGCTGTTCTGGCGATGTTTATAGGAGGCTTGTTGGGCTGTCTCGAGCTTTAAGGCATACACCAAGGCTGACTCCACATCCTTCACGCCGGAGAGTCTGAGGGCTTGTTGAATATCTGGATCTCCAACAGCATCAATGAAATATTCTAGAGCCAGATCATTACGTGTTTCAGGATGACAGTCTGAGAAGGCCAAATGTGAAAGTCTCTGGATGTTTGATGCCAGTTCTTGTAAGCTTTCCCCTGGTCTCTGACGACGGGACCTTAGCTGGAGTCGACTATATTCTTTGGACCATTTCGCTCCAAAACGTAGCTCTAGTGCTCTGGTTACAGCTTCAAAGTCATATCGCTGTTCCTTCGAAAGGATCTCCAGGATATCTGCGGCGTCGCCCCGCAACGACCCTACCAGATGAGCCGTCTTTGCAACAGAGTCCCAGCCGTTAGCTTCAGCTACGATGGAAAACTGCGTCTTATATACATGCCAGGAGGAACTGCCATCGTAGGTAGATAGCTTAATAGATTCCTGATTCTGGATTCTTCTCTCTTTCTTTTCAGTTTCCTGGGGCATGGATTCTAATTTTTCTTCCACTTTTCTCGCCAGATCTTCTTCTATTCTCTTCAGTTTACCTTCTATCTCTGAAAACCTTCCTTTCAGCTCTTGATCAAAGTTTTCTTTAACTTTCTCCTCGAAACTCCGTTCTATTTTCGTAACACTCTCTTCAACCTTCATAACATTTTCTTCTATCTTCATAGCTTTCTCTTCAAAACTTTCTTCTATTTTCAAAACTTTCTCCTCAAAATTTTCTTCTATCTTTATAACTTTCTCTTCAAAATTTTCCTCTATCCTTATAACTTTCTCTTCTATTCCATCCATTCTATTTTCCATCACTGTTAATTTACCCTTGATTGATTCTTTCACCGTTGTAAGCTCTCTCTTCATCTCATCTTGGTTAGATTTAATTTCTTCGGTCAAACTGGCTTCCATCTTTTCCTGAACTGCTTTCATTTCCTTCATTTCTTCAGTCAAGCCGTCTTTCAATTCTTTCTGTCCGGCTTTCATTTCATTCATCTCGTGACTCAGGCTATCTTTCATCTTTCTATCTTTCTATTATCTATGCTTCCATACTTTCTTTCATCTCTCTTTGTCCTTCCTTCATTTCATTCATCTGGGTAGCTAAGCTTTCTAGAAGTTTCTTCATCTGTTCCTCCATAGCTCTAGTTATAACCATTCACAGACAAATCCCACTTCTGACACCAGAAATGTTGCGTACTTGGGGGTTCGTGAGTTGTCTGAGAATGAAAGGCCAAACGTACAAAAATTCAGTAATTTATTCACAGAAAGTTCCAGAAAAATACAGGTCAATAAACCAATTATCAGCTTCAATTCAAGCAGTAACCACAGCTTAAACAACAGCTGTCAATAGCAAATCCACAGTACAAACTGTATAGCAATAACACTTGAAGCAAGTCTCTCTCAAAGAGGCTTAAGAGCAATGCAAGCACTAGCGAAGCTGGCTGAGATCTGAACTGAACTGACTGCCTTGGCGAGGAAGCGCTCCTTATATGCTGTTCCATGGAACCCAGATTTTTCGAGAAAACTCTAGAAAGTGGTCAACCAATCAACTTACAGCTTCCATATTTGGTATATCCCATATAAGGATTTTCTCGCCAAGGTCGCCAAAAAAATCGCCAAGGTGGGAAAAGTCGCCAAATTTGGCGCCAAATCCATTACCTGCATTACTGGGGCTTTTTAATGCGTTTTTAAGGGAAAATAAGGCTATTTCAGTGCTAAAACGACTAGAAATGCACAAAATTAGCACTTTATCAACTTACTAAGCCTCTTTGAAAGAATTTATACAAAAATAAACACAATTATTTACAATTTCGTAACAATATATATATATTTCATTTTTTTTTTTTTAAGAGACAATTTCTAGTTCTAATTTTGATATAGCTATAAATGAAGAGGTTTAACTGGGAAATTTTAGATTTATAAGAAAGAAGAAACGCGTGAATTTTTGGTAAAGTAATGATGATTTTCTTCAAAGGAAAGCACATAAGAACTTAGAATGCGTTTAATTTACTTATATCAAAAGAACAATTAATTAATTGTGATTTTTTTAATACAAAAAAAAAAAAAAAAAAAGATAAAGCACAATAATCCTTCTATTATCGCTCATTGTCGAAAATTTTACACTTGCAGCATATGTTATAAATTAAACACGCCCCATAATTTATCTTTGTCATAATTTCAAAGAATGTATTCTTCAAAGTGAAGTAATAATTTACAAATTTTATTTGATTATTAAATGATATATATATATTTCATTTTTTTTTTAATTTTTTTTTTTTTTTTAAGAGACAATTTCTAGTTCTAATTTTGATATAACTATAAATGAAAAGATTTAACCGAGAAGATTTTAAATTTATAAGAAAAGCGTGAATTTTTGGTAAAGTAATGATGATTTTCCTCAAATGAAAACGCAGGGTTGGCAAGTTTCTTCCAAGGTGGAAAAAACCATGGAAAAAACCGGCCGGAAGAAATAGGTTTCTTCCAAGTGGAAGAAATGGAAGAAACTGTTTTTCTTAAAAATTTATCCAATAAATTGCAGATTTGTAAGATACAATGGATACATTTATATTATAAACAACTTTAAGTAACTTTAATTATATCTATAAAAATTTAATTACATATTTAATTAATAATTATGGGATTTTTACCGAAGTGATCTTCAGTATCTGATGATCACGTTCGAAAATACTCAAAATCCAGTAAAAAAATAAATTTCAATTTAAACAGTGTAATGTTTTATAATTTAGACAATTTTATTTCTTTAACTGGTAATAAATAATAGTTTGGATCACTTGCTTATACTTTCTGATAAAACAACTCTTAACAAAGATCCAATTAATTAAAAGAACCAGTATTCAATAATTACTGTATTGCAAAATGTCATCAAAAACTTTATTTTCCTTATAGTCATATGCAGTACGGTCAGCTCCCTCTAATCTGCTGATTTATAATCTCGGAAATAATATTAAATCTTTCTAATCCATAATTGATTTTTTTAATATGAAAGAAATTCACATGTCATATTTTTTTAAAAATTCACATTTTTCCTTTTTTTAATCAAATTTTTGGCTTAATCCTTGCTTTGAGACACAATTGGCAGGGATGGGGGAGTAATATTCTTTTATTTATTATCCTGTAATTCATACAGACTAGTGTTCATAACAAACCATTATTACATCAATGTTTTAACAAAATTAATCAGTGATGAATATTATTTCCAAACTTTCAAAAATACTTTGTTTCATATTTTTTAAATATGTTTGTTTACATTTTATACATACATATTATTTGAATATGCTTAAGTTATTTACCATCATATGCGAATGTGATAGATTAGTTTTATTAATATTGAAGAAATGTTTTATTCTAAAATTTATTAGAAATTGTCTTTCCATTTTGATGTCTATTTAAGATTTAATAATAACTGACTTTGTATCTGCAAAAGAAAACTGTGAACAAAGGCAATGATCTCTAATCTGCAAATTCTTATAATCCGCACAACATCTGGACAAAACTTTTGCGAGTTAGGGGGAGTTGACTGTAAAACAAATGAAACGTTTTTTAGGCTCAATACTGTCCTTTATTTTTCAACTTAAAATAGATAAATACAAACTATAGTTTTTTTTTTTTTTTTAATCCTAGAGAACTTGCAGGAGAATTTAAAAGTAGAGGTATCTTACGTATTGATACAGTTCATTGGGTACCAGCTTCGAGTTTATACAAAAATTTGTATCCTTAAAAAAAAAAAAGAAAAAAGTGCAAATATTATGGCTAAAAATTCCGTAATTATTATCACTTGTACTGTTTGAATGTATAATAATATGAGATAGTATCTATGCAAAAAGTTCTAAGAATATTAGTATTGAAAAGTAAAAACCCATCACTTGTATATATTTAATATTTGTTATCAAATAACTTAATTTTCTAAAAATATTTTTTAATATTTGTTATCAAATAACTTATTTTTCTAAGAATATTTTTAATATTAATTAGATTATAGTTTAGATTTAACATTATATTTATGTGTTGAGTTTATATAGTTCATAAATTTTAATTTTGAACATATGTTTTGTCCTTTGGTTGGTTTCTTCCGGTTTCTTCCATTTCTTCCAGTTTCTTCCGGTTTTTTCCAGTTTCTTCCGGAAGAAACCCAACCCTGTGAAAGCGCATAAGAACTTACAATGCGTTTAATTTACTGTATATCGAAGGAACAATTAATTACTTATCTATCAAAGATGAGTTAATATTGTTTACTAATTCCATTATTCTTTCCCTTTTGAAATTTCTTTCCAAATTCAGGGAAATCATACCTTTTCCTTGAGTGCAGGAACGTTCAGCGGTTATAAAAATCAGCTGCTTAATAAAATCACTTTGGCTCAGGACGAATGTGATTTTAATAAACAGTAGGTACAGTATACAGGGGTCGATCCAGGTTTTAAATTTTGAGTCCCCTTTTTGTGAAATTTTTATTTATTTTTGTGAAAAAAAAAAAAAAAAAAAATTGTGTATAAAACCTTTTATTTTAACTGCCATTCTAAATAATGTTTCTAATCAATGTAGTTTCATTGAACCAATAAATTAAAAATAATACAGAAAACAAGGAAACATTTTTGAAAAAATCGCTTTTCTAAAACAAATCTTGTGAAGGACTCATTTCATAAATCTGAATTTTGTGAAGGGTCCTCTTTTATGGATTTGAATTTTGTGAAGGGTCCCCTTTTATGGACTTGAATTTTGCCTGGATCGACCTCTGGTATAACATTTATTTTTTAACATCTCCGTTTATTTTTCTCTCTAATTTTATATAAAACTTAAGATAAATGATTACCAGTAGTATTCTGTTGAAATTTTTAACAGTGTAAGTAGGTGCACAACAGAGCATGAATATTATTTGTTCAGGAACAACAATCAATAGCTGATTTTATAGTCATGGAGAAAATTAGTGGGAATGTTAAAGATCAAGATCATTCTTGAAAAACTTAGCTAATTCTGTATTAAATTAAAACAGAGCTGCTATATTTCTTAGACTTAAAACTACAACTTTTGGGCAAATTTGTTTACTAAAGTGGACAATTTTTTTTCTTATTACCTTTGCACGCTACAACTGAAAAAAAAAAAAAAAAAAAAAAAAAAAAAACCTCTCAGTAAAATCTAATTTTTACTGTGAGGGAAGTTTTAGTTTGAATTTCTTCCTCCAGATACCCAGCTTGAAATTGCTAGATATCCATATCAGGAGTGCTGATATCAGGGTACCCTGTCAAATAGTCAAATATTTAGCCAGATATTTACTGGACATCTGCTTCATATACCTAGTAATAAAACTCTTTATGGATTATTAGATATCAGTAGTGGCACCAGAAATTCTCCGACGGGGGGGGGGGGGGGGACACCACCTCCCCAACAGGGAGGCACTTCATAAAGATAGTTTATTATATGAGTATTTATCAAAAACTGCAATACTGTTAATAATATTATTGTTAATATTTGTACCATTCCATTTGTTAGTACTCCTCGTGGTTTTGGAGATCATGTCACAGACAGACTTTTTTTTTAAATATCGTGGTCAAAACGTGTTCTGGACCTCTCAAAACGTGTATATTCATAGAAAACTGGAAGCTGAAAATTTTTACGAATCCAATACTTTCTTCTATTGAATATAGAATGGAAAAACTGGAATGCTCCAAACTTGTAAAAGGAAAGAAAAATGCTGCTAAAAGTAGAAAAACTGAAAATTTTGTATTTCTTTCCCTGAGAGATATTAGGAATATGCCCTGATGAGGGGGTCACAGACTCCCTGACGGGGGGAGGGGGCTGTGCCCCCCTGGCCCCCTAGCTGGCGCCGCCCCTGTTAAATATACCTATAAGTGGGTCCTAGAGACAAAATGAAAAATCTCAGTATCTATTTATAACAATAACCTTTTTTTTTATGTTTGCAAGTATAATACACTGTACACTCCCAGAAGTCCACACAGTTTAGAACCAGAGACTGTGCGGATTTTAGAATTTTGTGTATTTCAGGTATTTTGCTTTTGTCTGCATTTTTAAATTAGAATTTTAATGCTATAATGCATTAAAAATGATAGTGAATACATATAAGTAAGCATATAAGGTATGTGAAGTATTAAAGAAAAATAAAGGTAAGTATAGTAAAAAGTTTTATATTATAAACAGTTTTATATTATGCATAAAGAGTTTTATATAAAGTATTAACACGTTAAAATATGCCCCATAAAGCAAAGTACAAAATTTAAGTTTATAAACATCGTATATAATAACTTATATCATAAATTTACAATTTGTATTACAACTTAGAAATGTAGGTAAAAACTAATGATTTTATTTATTTATTTTTTCAGTCTATGAAATCATTTTTTGTTCAAGCATAAATACTGTTAGGTTAAAAATTATAGGTACATATCTGTAAGATTTGGACTTTGCATAAAATTAACTTTCCTTATCTCATTAGATTTAGTTTCTAAAATATTACTGTTAAAAATAAGTTCTATCTTGATTTTTTTTTTTTTTTTTTTTTAAACTTCACTATAAATTTTATTGTTTACATTGGTTGTGATGTGTGAATTTCTGGGAGTCTACTGTATTTTACATATGTAAGATACCTGACTTTCCTTGTTCTTTCTTTTCTTTGATTTCTTTTTTTACTAAAAATATTGATTTCTTTAGTAAAATATTAACTATGTTATTCTGTATTATTTTCAGAAACATACCTGTTCAAAATGAATCACCAGATTCCAGAAATTAAATCCAAGGGATACTGTTTGAAGGAAATTAGAAAATCTTTGCTTGAACATAGATCTAATAAAAAAAATACTTCAGGAAGATGCTTGTGGAAGAATAAACAAGCCACAGATTCTAAGCTTTTTTCTGTAAATTGGATGGAAATTGCAGACACTGTAGATAAACCATGTTCCGAAACAGAATTCAAATGGAAAATAGAAACTTTTAGTGCATTGCCAAAAGAAGTGGATACATTTTATGAAAGTCCAGAATTTAATTCACCTGGATTTTCATGGTGCGCCAGGCTTTATCCTAATGGTACAAATGATAAATTATCAGAAGGTTGGGTTGGATTGTTTCTAAAATTATGCAGTGGTTCATATGTTACAATTGATTGTGCAATTGGTATCCTGAGTAAAAATGGTTCTGTACAATTTGTGAAGGGATTACATAACATAACTTTAATGGATAATGCATATTCAGTAAGGGGTTTAGAAAATTTTTTACAAGTTGATGAACTTTTGCGGCAAAAAGATGAATTATATCCATTAGATACTTTGACAGTATACGTATATCTGCGACATGAAAAGCCGAAATATTTGTGGCGTAAGTATTTTTGAAACTTTCATTTCTGTGATTCAGATAACAAGTGATGAAAATAGTATATTATACGTAGTGATGTAAGGCGAGAATATTCTCCGAAGTTCGAAATTTGGAGAATAATCGGGAATATTCTTTTTTTTTTTGTTAAATTGCATAAAATTTTTTCATATTTATGACTTAAATTATAAAACTCATTCGTAATCAATCCATTTGACATGCATAACTAGAACATAAAAGACCTTATTTCATAATATTAACTTTACAATTAATAATTTTGAATTTGAGATATTCTCTGATAACAGATTTTTTGAAAAAATCTGTTACTATGGAGCAATACTCATTGGTTGTCTACAAGTGGAATGACCCAAAGATTATTCTCGAGAATTTTACAACTCTAATTATACGCAATTTTAATGTGCTATTTTCACTTGTTAATTGATATGTCATACAAAGATTTTACTATTATTTTGTAAGACTAACTTTTTATCATTCCAGAGATGAAAAGAAACATTTATGTTAATAAATGAAAATGTGTGTGTGTGTGTGTACGTATGTATGTATGTTTACAGAGGGCTCAGAGTAACTTCATCTTCTCACTCATTCTGTTAATGACCTATTTGCCAGGCATGTTACTTTTCAGCCTTAAGGCTGAATTCAGCCTTTTTAAGCTTGAAAATTATTATTCTTGGGATCAATGCAAATCTGCATTAAAACATTTTGGACGTGTGTAGTGGAGGGGGGGGGGGTCAGCCTGAATTTGTGCAATATATTATAAGCAATTTCTATGTGATTGGCTTTCAAGAAATGTAAAATTCAAACTTGGAGAAAATGAAACAGAAATAGCACTTCAACTGCATTTTCCTAATGAACTTGAACTACATTATTTTGCTAATCAATTGTCCCAGCAAACAATGCTTCTGTAGAATAAATTTATTTTCAAGTAAATGTAATAAGTTTGTCTGTTTTTAAGCACTTACAACTACTTTAATTATAATTAATATGATATTCAATATAAGATTTATTGTTCCGATTTTGTTTATTGTGTTACATGTATGCAATTCAGTTTTAACATTATTTTAATATTGAAAAATTTATATTGTGTCAGTTGCCTGATACCACTTTTGAGAGGAAGGAGGGGGGTCGTGAGAAGTTCAGCCTTTTCTTCTGTAAGCTTGTACCATGTCTGATTTGCACAAAGCTTTCATGCTCCATCAGATATAATGTTCTGATATATGTACTACTAGCCATTAAAATTGCTACATCAGAAGGGAATGCAAATATCAGAATAATATTTATTGGGTACATACATTATAGTAGGAAGAACAATTGATTACATTTTTAGGAAGAGTAATGTATTCTGAAAAAATAGTACATAACATAAAGCAGTGCCCTCTGAGAACAGTAACTGCACTTGCCAAGGCATTGAATGGAACAGCGATTGGATGGTACATTCGGATACAGCATTTCACAAAGCTTCAACATGATGCCACAGTTCATCGACTGTAATTACTGGTTAGTGGTGGGCGGGCCAGTCGCTTTACAACAGTTAAACAGTCATTTTCATTGGTACGAGATCAGAAGAATACGCTGGCCTGAGCAACAATCAACACAATCTGTATCAAGGAAGGTTCGGACAATACAGATAACTTGCGGTTGGGTATTTTCCTGCTTAAATGTTGCGCTACAGAGGCCTCGAATTGGTATATTCATTAGAAAAGTCAGAAACAATTTATTAATTTTAGTTGTTTTAACTGAGGATGCAAAATTAGAAATTTCCTAATTAGGAATTGCCTGAATTCTGTTGCGGGTCACTGAACCTTACACGGCAGGCCGCTTGTTGGCCAGCCTTGATCTATAAGATCAAAGAGATAAGCGATTGAAAAAACAGGGATGTAGTTTTTTTTTTTTTTTTGACAGTTTTAGGAAATTTGATTATTGTAAAAATTTTATTTTCAAAGGATTGGATGTAAGGATCACATTCATAAAAGAAAAAACTTTTTTTTCCCCCCTGTACACTAACATATTTTGTTTTAATATTTAGTATCGCATTCATAAAAGAAAAAAACTCTTGCCCCGTACATTAATATATTTTGTTTTACTTTTTAGCAAAACCATCTGGAAAAGTTGGAAGTATCACAATCGAGGGTCCATGGAAAGAAGCCTCTGAACAAAAAGGTATTATAGAAAATTAACAGTTTAAATTTAAAATCTCAGATGGTATTTTTAAAAATATCTGTCTGAACAAATTTCATAGTTATTTAATGTTTTCTTAAAAATTATATTTTTGTTAACTGCTTAAGACTAAAAAAAAAAAAAAATAATAATAAAGTTTAATTTTTTTTTTTTTTTTTAATGAAAATATTATTTTGCCAGTTAAATTACATAGGGATCATTTTTGTAATTAATAAATTTGTTTTATTCATTACATTAAGAAAAAAAACTTAATTTTTTATCTATTTTTTTCACGATGGTTTAGCCATATTTTATTTTTCATTTGTTATATTTTGTTAAGGAGGAAATAAAAAGCAGCATAAATTAAAATATTTAATAAAGTTGCAAAGTCCTTTTTTAGTATTATGTTGATTTGTAACAAATTCTCATAAATATTAAACTAAGAAACTTGTAGTACCTGTAATTTAACAGGGTGGCAACAATCAGGGAAATCATGGAAAAATCAGGGTACTTTATCAATCTGGAAAAATCAGGGGATTTTGTAAAAACACCCAAAAATCATGGAAATTTTCATTTTTGCCCAGCAAGCATGACTGAAAGATCGCCAAACAGGTGTTATCTTAACCATGATTTCACAGGACTGGCTGCTTTCTTGTTGAATCTCACCAAGTTGACATTAAAAAAAAAAAAAAAAAAAAATAGTGCAACAATTTGAGGAATAATTTTATGGCTTGATGTTAATATGTTGTGGAATTAAAATAAGTTAATTTTGTAATTTTTCCAAAATTTTGAATTTTTCATTTTATTTTCCTTTTTGTAAGGGGGAAAAAAAAAGATTGAGATATTTTTGCACATTAGTATAGTTTTTTGAATTGCAGTGGTTTAGCGAGCATGTTACACAAGTGTGTGATATACGAGGGGTGATCCAAAAAAAAGTTTACAAGGCAAATGAAAAAGTATTTATTAACAATAGAAACAAGATACAAATGGGAATCAAGAGACACATCTGGCCTTCACTTTTCCACATAGTCGCCAAACCTGTTTAGGCATTTGTCAGAACGTTCGACCAACTTGTTTATCCCGTCATGGTAGTAATCAGGGCCCTGCTCATTGAGCCATTTCTCGGCAGCTGTTTTCACTGCATCGTCTGAGGTAAACCGTGTTCCGGATAAGTTTCGCTTCAACGCCGGAAAAAGGAAATAGTCACTTGGAGCCAAATCGGGGCTGTATGGGGGGTGATTCCAGACCTACCACTTGAACCTTTGCAGCAATTCCTGAGTCTGGCGAGCTGTATGGGGCCTGGCATTGTCATGCAGAAGCTCGCTGCTTTGTCCCCGTATACCTCAACGATTTGTCTATGAATTTCGGATGCGGCCACATTCTTGGCCCATAAGAATCGAATTACGGCTCGCACCTCTATGCGAGACCACTTTTCTAGACGTCGTGCCATTACTGTCGCTCTTAAGTGTCTGTACTGACGCTATTTACTCGTAGAACCGCTGTAGGACAACAAGCGCCATCTGTCAACCACCCTGGGTGTAAATATTCGCTCCACAATTATTACGTTTCAAATGCTTCTGCTTGTAAACTTTTTTTTGGATCAACCCTCGTACATAAAATTATGGAATGTATACAATAGGTAATGGAAATCATGGAAATTTGTCAAAATTAGTCATGGAAATCATGGAAAAATCAGGGAACTTTTTTTCTGAATTTCTGTAGCCACCCTGTTTAACCTTCCGCCGGTTGTGCCGTTGTAGAAAGTACAACAGTAATTCGTTTTCCATACCTTGAAGCTTCTGTTTTAATATATTATAACAAAATAAATGTAAATGTTTTGCAAAATACTTTTATAAATTGTTATCAATATAACTTAAATGTCATTTGTATGTAAAACAATTTGTAAAATTGTTTTGCATACAAATTTAAAATACATCAGCCAGTAATTTAATGTTTTTTCCCTGTTGTACAATATACAACGTGCACCTGCTCATGTGATGAAAATTTGCGCGCCCGGCGAAAGGTTAAGGATTTGAATATCTGTAAAATATAGGATGTTCCACTCGGTATATAGTGTGCGAGATTTTTTGCGGATCAGTTTTATCCGTAAATTAACGGACACTTTCGATTTCACACATTTTGACAAATATCTCAAAAAGTACTGGATAAATCATCTTGTAACTTCTGGAGTGTACAGAACATGTCATACTTTATATATTTCAGAAAAAGTTTTACTCCGAATGCGAAAAGGAGACCAGTAAAAATTAACGAAAAATAAAAATATTTGGAATCACTATCACTCTGTAAACAGTACTTCTTGAAACGCTTTCTGGTTGCAGCTTATGGTTATGAGGTTTCTTATCTGTATAAATTTTTGTGAGGCTACCACATATATTGAGAGGAACTAATTCTTGATAAACTTTACCATCTTTAAAAAGTTCAATTATTGAGAGAAACTTTAATTTTGAAAGGAACTGAAATTTAATCTATTCTATTGTGTACAATGAGGTTCGATAGTATATGTGGAAAAAAAAAAAACTGAAAATTTTTCCGATTTTTATCTTTTTTTGTAATTTGCAAAAGTTTCTGCGACAATGGGGAAATGTTGAACAAATAAATCACTGCACAGTTTATGCCATCATATGTAAATACTTATTATTGTTTTATACTTTTGTTTTACTTTCTTATTCATTTAATTTATTTCCAAATTGGTGAATCAAGCATTAATATCTGTAATTTCTTAGCTTTATGCTTAGAGATATTAAAAAAATCACCTACACTTGCATACAATATAATTTAGTTAATGTCTTGATGAATGCAGAATGTTATATGTTTTCAATTTTTGGATTTTTATTTTTTCTTTTCTTACTTAATTAAATCTTACATATTTATTACTGTGATGTGTTTGAAAAAGATTTTCACATGCAGGGGTCGATCCAGGCAAAAATTGGGACCCTTTTGCTGCCCCTTCACAAAATTCAAATCCAGAAAATGGGTCCCTTCACAAAATTCAGATTTATTTCACAAAATTTTGTTTTGTAAAAATAATACTTTTGTAAAATTTTTCCATATTTAGAGTATCATTTTTAATGAGTGTCTGTACTTGATTAATAAAATGCTATTAATTTGATATTAAACATTAGATAAACTGCTGAAATCAAAGGTTTCTAGCGACAATTCTTTTTTTCACAAAAATGGGCCTGGATCAACCCCTGACATACATACTCACATACAAACAAATCTTTTAAATTGCAATAGGGATGGTATATCTCGAAGCACACTTTTATAATCAAATGTCAAATAACTTGTAACAATTGAATTTTTACAGTTTTTTTTTTCTTTTTTTTTTTTTTTTTTTTTTTTTTCATACAATATTGCGTAAAACTATATAAAATGTATTTTTTGCATATTAAATTATTCCTTTGCATACAATTTTGCTTGAAATTATGTTAAAAAAATATTCTACCCTAAACTGAATTTAATATTTAGATAAGATGCTTATTTCTATTTTCTAAACTGAATGATGTTGACTTCCTGCTTTATTCAAAGTGGTCTAGATTGAAAAACACGATAATGTTTTTATCGCGGTCTGGGGACAAAAAAAAAAAAAAAACCTTGAAAATAATTTCTTTTTTTGTATTTTAATTAATTGATCTTTTTACTTTCATTACCCGACTACCATAGGTAATGGAAATATTGTATTCAGTCCAAAAATTTTATGTTGAGTTTTCACCTGATTTACACGTTTTAAGGTCTCCTGAGTCCAAAATAGTAGTTTTTGGCGATTGGTAAGTGTGTGGGGAATCTTCTGACTGTCATATCGCCAAAACTAATAAAGATACAGCTATGAAACTTCAGAATTAAAGCAGAACTGGTGTATAGATGAATTTTCCAAATTTTGGTGAAAATTAGAAAACCGGAAGTGGGACATCGAAAACCGGAAGTCCGTATCTCAAAAACGGCTCTAATGATTTTCTTCAAATTTGCTACATAAACACTCTATTAGATGTTCTTTTGAATGATATAGTTGGTTCGTTTAGGAAAATTGATATGCGTGCTGTATAAATAGATCAATTTCAGGTCTCGCAAGTGCAGTTTTTTTTTTTTTTTTTAAACGGCTGTACGAATTTTTTTCATACTCGCCATATTAACTTCCTTTTACATATCCTTTTGTATGTATGTATTGTTTTCCCGGTCAATAATTAAGTATGCCAAGTTTTGGTAAAAGTTGGTATCTGGTATCTCAAAAACGGCTGTAGCGATTTTCTTAAAAATTGTTACATAAATCCATTTTAGATATCCTTTCTTGTATATTAAGTGGTTATTACAGGAAAATTAACAGTCATCCTGGTTAGGTAGGTCAGTTTTAGATCTCGGAAATTGGTGTTTCAAAAAATAACTCTACCATATTTTTTTTCTTATTTTTTAAACTCGCTATGTAAGCTCTGTTTTACCTGTCTCTCTCTCTATATATGTTACCGTTAAAGCTCGAAATCCGTTAATGTGCAGATTAACTAAAATGACCTGTTAAAGTGCGGAATCAAGAGTTTTTCGCATTTTAACTCTGTATTCTGCAGATTAACAGGTTCTGTATCGTTAAAGTTCAAATGTTTGTTTTGAGCCTTAGTTTTTTACCATGTTGTTATTAACTTCAATTCTTGTTAGTCCAGTACAGATCTTGCAATTGATTTTTAACTAACTTCCCGACTAGCTAGACATTTGAAACTTCCAGGATAGCTCAGAACGCGGTGACAATACATTTTTGTAGCACTTTTAGTTAACTGTTCTGGTTCCTACTGCCTTCGGCAGCGCTTATATGATTCGACAGAAAATTTATTTAACTAACTTCCCGACTAGATAGACATTTGAAACTTTCAGAATAGTTCAGAACACGGTGAAAATACATTTTTAAAATACTTTTAGCCAACTGTTGGGTTTTATCAAAGTTTTCAAGACTATTTTCTTTCTTGCCATTTTTAAACATTAATATATCATTCATAATAGGACAATTAAAAAAAAATAAAAAATTAATTATTCATTAAAATCCAAAATTTTAAAAATTTATTTTAATTAAACTATTGTACTTTAATTATCTAAAATTCTGTTTATGTGGCCTCTACAACAAAAACTGGATTTTAATAATTATTTAGTGTTGCTTCATTAAATTTTTTTTGTACTGAATAGATTTCCATAAAATATTTTTAATTATTGTTCCTTATACATTACTTAACAGTGTTGCACTGTTAAAGCTTTCAGAAATTTTTTTTTAATTTGATTTTTGTTTATTTATATTTTGCATTCCTCAAGTCCCTTATTTTCTTTATATTGACAAACAACTCTTTTTTCTTGCTCTTATATGTTTTATGTATAGTTTCTTATTGTATTTTAATATATATATATACACTCCATGTGGAATTTTTCAGTTTTTTTTTTTTTTTTTTAATAAAGCAGTTTGAGCACTTCCAATATTTCAGAAAATTCTTTGTTCTTGTTCTAATAATGAACAATAAACATATAATATTTGTTTTATATTTATATGTTTATTGTAAATGAGATAAAAGAGTAATTTTAAATAAGGATTTTGAAAAAACCAGCTTGGGTTTTTTCAAGTGGGTTTTATTAAAAAAAACCCACTCGGGTTTTTTTCGGGTGGGGCAAAATCAAGCCAACCCTGCCTCTCCCACCCTCCCCCGTTTTTAGATTTCAACAATATTCATATTAATGTAATATTCATATAGTTCAGTGATTGTTTGGAAGCACAACACTAAAAAGAAAGAAAGAATTTAAAACTTTAGTTTGACCTATCTTTACGTTTGTATTATGTTTAAAATCAATCTTTGATTGTTTTTATTTTATTTTATTTTTAGGTCTAACAGTTTTGAGCGATAACTTTAAAAAACTGTATCTTGAGAAGGAAGATTGTGATATTTCCATCAAAGTCAAGCACAAGTATTTTGAAGCCCACAAGCTGGTTTTAAAAGCCCGCTCAGTTTTGTCAGTGATGCTTTCTCAGGATAAAGTAAAAAGAAACAATGTGATTGAAATACAAGATTGTGAACCTGGAGACTTTGAAATATTTCTTATGTATTTGTACACAGGGAAAATTGAAAAGCTTTCTGATAACAACGTGCTTGGTGTTTACTCTACTGCACAAAAATATGGTATTGAAGATTTAAAAGCAGAGTGTGTTTCTTACCTGAAATGTTGTATGTCAGTCAGAAACATTTGCAGCATTATACATGTTGCCAAACATTATGATGATTCAGAACTTTTAGATAGTGCTCTTGATTATTTTTTTGCAAATGCTCAAACGATAATTTTGACGGAAGAATGGAAAGCCTTTAAAGGCAAGGAACCAAAATATGCATCTGAACTTTACAAAAAATCCATGAAAAGACAAAGCATATAACTGCAACAAGAGAAAAAAAATCTGAGACATTCCGAACATATATTTTTAATACAATTTTTTTGTAGACAAATTTTTGATATGAATGCGAAGTGTAGTTAGTTTTAAAGTATCTCTATGAAAATTATTATATATGTCTAAAACACTTCTTGCTCTCTATGTTCAGAAAATATTTTTTGTATATCGTTTTTGTTTAGTTTTCTTTTCAAATTAAGGCTTCCAAATGCAGTTTTTTATATTGATATTTTATACATTGGCTTTCAATGCTGCTTAAATTTTAGGTTCTAAACTTTTAATATTTTACAAAAATAGAAACATAAAGGCCCATCCTAAGAGCTATAACATGATACTGTTCCGCCTTTGACTTGACTCTTCCACCACTATATTTATATAAAATTCTTTATCTTAACTAATTGTAGAAACTTATTATACAAAAATCGCAATATAAATATAGTGGTGGAAGAGTCGGGTAAAAAGTAGAACAGTGCCATGTATGGAGTGCAATACCTACCAACATTTTCAATTTAATACATAGCTTAGCCTTTTTTTTTATAATAGCTTCCTTTTTTTATAATACTTTTTTTGTAGGGTGTTTTTTAATATGTAATCAAGATTAAATTTGAAGAAAAATACTCTTAAAAAAAAAGTTTGGTGGGTGGGAGGCATTTATTTCAGGCATGAGAATTTTCCGCGGATCCACGATTTTCCGCTTTTTTTGTGATTTCCGTTAATTCTGCATTTTTTTTTTTTTTTAATCAAACTTTTTTAACGATCAGTGTTCAAACGCTCCACAAAAGACTTTAGTTTCTCAATCTTTCTCCATCTAAAATATAAATGTCTATATTCATTTTAAACGTGCTTTATCAGATTCTATAACATATAAAAGAACAGAATTATTCAATATTTCTCGCTCATGTATTTTTTTTTGTTCTGCCCCCCCCCCCCTCCCTTTTTTTTTTCATCTCAAACCATCACCAATCAAACATTCTGTGAGAAGCCTTTTATTTTTGAATATTTATTCATCCACAACAAAAATGTCAACAATCTTAAACTTACTTTATGATATTCTGGAACCCATAAAGAAGTAGAATTGTGTTTAATATTTCTCACTCATGAACTACTTCCCCCCCCTCCCCACCCCCCTCTTCTCCCATTTTCCACCACCAGTCAATGATTAAATGTTGATTGCTTTGCTAGCTAATGTTTTTTTTTTTTTTTTTTAAACACATGTTTTATTGTGTTGATGTGCACTATTCTTTTACTTTAATTTGTCACTTTTAAAATATTTTGTATAGTTTTTCCCTGTGAGCATTATTTTTTATTTGAAATAAATTTTATGAACACATTTGTATAGTTTTCCCCGCACACGTTATTTTTCATTTGAAATTAATTTTATGAACACGCGTGTTTTCTCTTTTAAAATTTCTGCACTCTCATGCCTGATATTTACAATGCTGAAAATGTTTGCAGATTCGTCTAATAAAAACAAAAAGGTACAATAACTTCAAATGTACAAAATAACAAATGCATTGTGTTTCAATATCTGTCAACTTAATTTATAAAATTTTCAAAGCAAAAGTAATGGTTGAATGTCAGTATGTTATTGATATTGGTAAAAAAGTATTTGCAAAATGTAATTGAAAGTTTTTCTGGGGGATCCAAGAAAAATTACCAGACGTATGCTAATGAGCAGTACTGGGCTGTTAAAAAAGTAACACGTCTGTTATGATAAAAATTTTGTCAAATGTTTAAATAATTAGTCCTGACCTGTAAATCTTATGGTGAATGCTTAGAGTTTATGTCATTTATAATATTTGTTATCTGTGTCAATGATAATATTTGTTATCTATATCACTGATTATAAATTATATTAAAACCTTAAAGTTAATTAATGTTAATAAGCAAATATTTAAAAATGAGTAACTTTTAAAATAGCCTGTAATTCAGATAGTAGCTGATTATTTGGCAAATATTATCATTTTGTACTATGACATTATCCCTCCCCTTTTTTATTATTACACTTTGTACATAATGGCAGGTTAGTACAAATATAAAAAATATCTTTTCTTTAAAATAAAAATTAGATTAATTGAATGAATATATATATATATATATATATATATAAATTAATTAGAAATTGCCAACCAATGGCACACCAAAAACAACAGAAAATGCAAAGCTTTGCATACAGAAAGATGAATAAATATTATTCCAAAAGATGTGCGCAATAGCTGTGTAAATATAATATTTATGCATGAAGCATAAATATAATATTTATGTTTTGTATAATGCAATGTTTGAAAAGGTTTTCAATATATATATATATATATATATATATATATATATATATATATATATTAGGGATGGACCGGATATGGATTTAACCGGATACGGATATCCGGCATTCTGGATATTTTTTTACTTTGCCGGATCCGGATATCCGGCAGACCTCTTCTCCAGTTCACATGAAATTTTCAGTTTTTTAAGAGCACACAATAATTAAACTAGTATATTGTGGCCACCACAATACTTTCTTCTATATTTCCCTATACAAATTTACTAAGGGCAAATAATTTATTAAAACTATTATTCATTAAAATTGTCTAACATGAAGAATGCAAATGATTTTTATCTTGGAGAAAACTAAAACCAAATATCCAAATAAGGACAGTTTTATTGCCTATAAATAAATCTTTAAAAATGCGTATTTATAATGGTTATCTCATATCTCATACAAGTTTAGATATAGTCTTCCCGTTATCGAGGAAATTTTCAGTATAGAAGCGCCATCTATTGGTCTATAAGCATCCAACTTGAATCAGCGTAATGTCTCATAATGTCCTTCTCACATATCAAGTTTTGTTTGATTATACGCTATAGAACCTGAGATATAGTCTTTTCTTAAATTGCAGAAATCTCTGTGTGGCAGCGGCAGCTGTTGAGCGGCTGACATCAAAAATTGGTAGAAACTAGTTTATGTGAAGATTCAACTACAGATAAATTTTAATGCAATTCTGAGCATTAGTTCCTGAGATATAGCCTTCCCTTAAATTGCGGAAATCGCTTTTTTAGCAGCGCCACCTGTTGGCCGATAAGCATTATTTATTAAAATTTCCCACCACGATAAATGCAGGCGATTTATCTTACAGCAATCTAAAAAACTACACTATAACAGCGTAACCTATTGGTAGATATACATCCAAATTGAATCGGCATGTCTCATAATGGTCTTCTCACATATCAAGTTTTGTTTAATTATACCCAATAAAACCTGAGATATAGCCTTTTCTTAAGTTGCAGAAATCGCTGCGTGTGCATCACCTGTTGAGCTGTTGACACCAAAAGTTGACAGACACTAATATATGTCAATGTACATCTACATATAAATTTATATTCAAATCTGTACAGTAATTCCTGAGATATAGCCTTCCTTATATTGCAGTATAGCAGCGCCATCTGTTGGACGATAAGCATTTAACTTGAATCAGCATAATGTATCATAATGACCTTCTTACATATGAACTTTTGTTTGAACATGCGCAATAAAACCTGTGATATAGCCTCCCCTTAAATTGAGGAAATCACTGTATTATAGCACACCACCTGTTGAGCAGTGACACTAAAAGTTGATAGGCCCTAATTTAGGTCAAGGTGCATCTATATACGAATATATATACAATTCTGAGTAGTGGTTTCGAAGATAAAGTTGCCACAAAATTTTTGTCTCTCTCTCTCTCTCACACACACACACACACACACACACACACACACATTTTCTAAAAATTGTAAATTCATGTTCGTAGACCTCCCAAAACGTATAAATCCTTCGAAAACCGGAAGTCGAAAATGTTTACGAATCCCATACTTTCTTCTATTCCATATAAAAGAAAGTAAAAAAGATATTTGCATTTCGTTTTTATACAACTGAATTCCATTCGCATACATAAACATAACTAGTATGATGTGGCCACCACATGAATTTCTTCTATATAATTTTACACAACATTCATTGAACATAATTTTTTTCTTAAATTATTTTTTATTATAAATGCAGATGATTTTTATCTGAAAGAATTATATCACTACATGCTGAAAGAAAGTAAATTTTTTTGCCAATATCAAAAGAAATAAGATTTTTTCTAATTTTTTTTCATTAAAAGATAAAAAAATCTATAACTTTGTTTTAATTTATCACAGATCTATACTTAAACCATTTATTTTAAAGGTAATGACGAAGTCTTTCGAAACAAAACACCCATATTGAAAATTTACTTTCCCCCCCCGGGGGGGGGGGGTTAACTTCCCTTCCAGAGGGTGAAGCTATGCTGCAACATGCACAATTTTTTTTTTCATGTTAACTACTACTATTATAAATAATTCATATTAATTTTACAATCACACGTTTAAAATAACTCTCATTAAGTACATTTATACAAGATTTTGTCCCATACTGGCATGTTAAAAGTTTAGAAAAAATGCGATCACAGCACCACCTATTGAGCAATTGTTCCACAAATCTAATCAGCACCAGTTTATGTCAGGGTTCAACTAAATACCAAGTTTGGTTAAATTTCGTTTATTGGCTCGTGAGTTACAGCGTCTACAAACTTTGTGATACACACACACACAAACTGACAGACAGACAGACATTTTCTAAAAACAGTCAAATCGTGTTCAGGACATCCCAAAACGTGTAAATCCATCGAAAACTGGAGTTCGAAAATTTTCACGAATCCAATACTTATTCTATATACATACAGAATAAAGTAAAATTGTAAATATCATTGGGATAATAAAGCCATAACAGAGTTATTTTATTTTATTACGTTATTCTCTATTCAATAGAAGAAAGTATTGGATTCGTAAAAATTTTTGACTTCCATTTTCGATGGCTTTACACGTTTTGAAAGGCCTAGAATAAGATTTGATCATTTTTAGAAAATGTTTGTCCATCTGTGTGTGTGTGTGTGAGAGAGAGAACAAAAATTTTGTGGCAACTGTATCTCCGGAACTACTGCTTAAAATCACATATAAATTTATATGCAAATGCAACTTGGCCTAATTTAGTGCCAATCAATATTTGGTGTCAACTGCTCAAAAGATGGCACTGCTATACAACGATTTCCTCAATTTAAGGGGAGGCTATATATCTCAGGATCTATTTCGTATAAGCAAACAAAACTAATATGTAAGAAGGCCATTGTAAGTCATTATGCTGGTGCAATTTGAATGCCTATCAGCTAACAGGTGGTGCTACTATACAGCGATATCTGCAATTTAAAGGAAGGAACTACTGCACATAAATGCAGATAGTTTCATACGCAGATGCAACTTGACCTAAATTAGTGCCTGCCAACTTTTGTTGTCAACCGCTCAACAGGTGGCGCTGCTATACAGTGATTTCCGCAATTTAAGGGGAAGGCTATATCTCAGGTTCTATTGCGTACAATCAAATAAAATTTAATATGTAAGAAGGCCATTATGATACCTAATACCAGTTCAATTTGAATACTTATCGTCCAACAGGTGGTGCTGCTGTACAGCGATTTCCGTAATTTAGGGGAAGGCTGTAGCTAAGGATCTACTGTACAGAATTGCATATAAATTTACATGTAGATGCACCTTGACGGAAATTAGCACATACTTAATTTCCCCCATAGACGCAATGTATTTGAATTCTCTTGGGTGTCCCTGTATACGAATCATTTGTTTGATCTTCATGAAAGATTTAGTGTAGCATCCCTATGTCATAAAAATTTATAATACCATGTTTGAACTTTCTGCTATTATTTGTTCTTGAGATATGCTGATGATAGACACACGCACAGACACATAGACCAACCGTTAAAAATAGGATTTTTGGATTCAGGGGACCTTAAATCATGTAAATAAATAAATAAAAAAAAATAAAAAAAACTCGACTTTAAAAATTTGACCCAAAAACATTACTTCTCTACCATTTACATGGGTAAGAGAAAGTAAAACTAGTATGTTGTGACCACCACAAAACTTTCTTCTATATTTTTAACCGACTTCAAAAAAGAAGGAAGGTTCTCAATTCAAACCGTATGTTTTTTTTATGTTTGTTAGCTCATAACTTCTGAACGGATGCTCCGATTTTGATAATTTTTGTTTTGTTCAAAAGGTCTTTGTCTGAAATAGGTCCCATTGTAATATCTTTTACTTTATGATCTAAAGAAAATACAGGGTGCCCAAAAAAATCAGTCCCAACTCTTTTAACTGCTAAATGGCTGCAGCTATAGTGATAAAAATGGTATGTAAGTACAGCAAAGTGGCCATGCAGCACAAGGTTTAACCGCTTGCAGTGCCACCTGGTAGAAAATAGCGGAGTTAGTTTTCCTATCTCGAAAGCGGTTCTAAAGAAAAAAGTGAATTACAAAGTTGAAAAATATCATCGATTTAGTACAAAAAGATAGTTTAGACATTCATGCTAGCTTTCCTATCTCGAAAACGTTTCAAGGGGGGCTGTAGGCCCCCTCTCACAGAACTAATTATCATATAAAACTCTTCCTAAGCCTAATTTGAATTGTTTAACATAGGTTTACATAACAGTACTCGTTATCTTACCTCTTAATTTCCAGGTAAGAGAAAGTAGTGTGAGTGACACACCAGATTACTTGTTTTTGTTTGTTAGCTCATAACTTCTGAACGGATGATCCAATTTTGATACTTTTTGTTTTATTGTAAAGATCTTGGTCTCAATTCGGTCCCAATGTGAAATCTTTACAATCAAAAGAAAAAACAGGGTGCCCAAAAGTTGGTCCCGACTCTAACTGCTGAACAGCTGTAGCTATAGTCATAAAAGTGGTATGTAGGTATAGTAAAGTGGACATGTGCTACGTGATTCAATCGCCTACAGCACCAGCTGGTGGAAAACAATGGAGTTAGCGTTCCTATCTCGGAAACGGTTCAAGACAGGGGAAAAAAGTGAATTATAAAATTGCAGAGCATCATTGATTTAGTACGAAAAGATAGTTTAGACATTAATGCTAAAAACAGAACGCTTAAAACATGCATTTGTTTGTTCACAATTTCCTATTTTGTGCACACTTGAACGACATTGCATATGTTGTAGTGTGGCGAATGATATTTATGCTATGTAAAATTCAAAGTATGGTTATTGTAAGCGGTTACATCGATTAACGCATAGACATTTTAAACCGACTTAAGAGGTTCTCAATACAAACCATGCTTCTCGTTGTTGTTGTTGAAATTTGTTAGCTTTTAACTTAGTAAGAGATGATTTAATTTTAATACTTTTTTTGTTGTATTGATCTTAGCCTGAAACAGGTTTCATTATGATTTCTTTAAGATATAAACAAATTATAGGATACTCACAAAAGTCTGTTCTCACTGTAACTGCTGAACGCATGCAGCTACACTGGTAAAGGCAGTATGTAAGTATCGATGTTGAAACTTCTGTCCGTCAGCTGCAATGCATATTTTGCTCTTTGTTTGAACTTTACGCTGCTCAATTTCCAGCGCAACGGGTGACACGTATTCACTGTAATGTTCAATATATATGCCTAACAGAATTTTTGGTTACGAATACAACGTATCCATTCTTTACATTTCTAAAGACTTTTTAACTTAACGTATGTTCATTCAACAGATAGTTTTTTGCTCATAACCGATAAAGGCAAGAAAAGTGACACAACTTAAAAATGCAGCATTTGAGAAAAATCAACTTAAAAATAACTTGACTAGAATAAAACTGGCACAACTGTCTTTCGAGTGGATAACTTTCTAGATGGAGATGTAACTTTATTGTTCACCTTGGATGCATTTCATGTATTTTTCAGTGACATAAACCATTTTTTGAGTTATGTCACTTTTCTTGGAAGTTGTGATTTGTGAAGCTGCCGTCGAACGTCTTTTGATGTTCTGCTATATGAATAAGTTTTCACTGAAAAGAGAAAAATAAAAATTTTTTGTAAAAAAAATAGAACCGACTCCAAAAAGCAACTACTATTCAAACAACGAAAAAAAAAAAAAAAAAAATGGGTATGAAATGAAACTGTAAATTGCGCCTAAAAGTATAAAATAATTTCCTTCGCCAAACAACCTATAACACTACAATTAATCATAACTTTTGAAGTTGGCGCAAAATTAAATAAAAATTGACAATTTTATTCAATACAAAAATCAAATCCTATTCAATATACACATCTCACATTGTCACCTGCAAAACGCAGCCGAAAACTACTTTGATTCAAGAAAACAAATAAGATTTCGTAAGCAGCAAAAGTTGGCTAAGATGCTGGTATCTGACGTCCTTGGTGAAAGAAAAATCGCAAAACTATCTGGCAAACATATTTAATTTCTTTAGAATATCATGATTAGTTTGAAAAGGTATATTAAGAGAGTAATCAAGAATATGAAACAATACATCGTACAATATATATTATGAAAATATACATCTTGCGTGTATGTTTTGATCGCCAAATCCAAAACCCATCAAGGATGATAGTTATCAAAGTTATACTAAATTTGCAAAGGGAACTCTAACTTCGTAGAAACATAAATACCTCATTGTAAAGAATGTTCACTCTTCTATGTAGATGCTACTAATGGACCAATTGTATACAGTGATAAAATAATAAAGCAAACGTGAAAATGGATCATTCGAGACAACAGCATTTGTTGCTACCGATCTAAAGACAAACCTTTAAAAACTAATTTAATTTAATTTAATTTTGCGCCGACTTCAAAAGTTATGATTAATTGTAGTGTTATAGGTTGTTTGGCGAAGGAAATTATTTTATACTTTTAGGCGCAATTTACAGTTTCATTTCATACCCATTTTTTTTTTTTTTTTTTTTTTTTTTTTTTCGTTGTTTGAATAGTAGTTGCTTTTTGGAGTCGGTTCTATTTTTTTTACAAAAATTTTTTATCCTATATAAATTCACTCAGTTAAAATAAACTACAAAGACTATTACTTATTAAAATTATCTACCATGATGAATGCAGGTGATTTTTTATCTTGGAGAAAACTAATACTAAGTATTCAAAGAAACACAGTTTAACTAGCACCTTAAAAAAATACGTTTTCATACTGGTTATCTCATGTATGAAGTTTTGTACAGCTAAATGCCATAGAAGTTAAAGCATGCATTCCCGTTCTCTGGAAAAAACTGCACTTTAGCAGCGCAAAATATTGGCAGACATACATCCAGATTGAATCGGTGTAATGTCTCATAAAGGCTTTCTCACATATCAAGTATTGTTTGATTATACACATCTGAACCTGAAATTTAATCTTCCCTTAACCTGAGGAAATCGCTGTATAGGAGCGCCGCCTATTGAGCAACTAGTTCCAAAAGTTGATCCGCTGTAACTTATGTCAAGGTGCATCCACATGTAAATTTTTATGCAATTTTGCACAGTAGTTCCTGAAATATTGCCTTTTTTCAAATTGTGAAAGTCGCTGCGTAGCAGCGCCACCTGTTGATTGGTTGACACCAACTGTTGATAGGCACTAATTTATGTCAACCTGGCAGCGTGAACACAAGAAGAGCTTTTGAGTGATTTCAGTACTTTTTAATTCTTTTTTTAATAAAGCAATATAGAAAAGAGTTTCCTTAAATATTTAATGACCAGCGAAGCGGGCAAAGCCTGCTAGTACACAATAAAACTGTCTTTCTTTGAATATTTAATGTCAGTTTTTTCTAAGATGAAAATTATTTGTATTCATCATGTTAGATAATTTTAATAAACAATAATTTTAATAAATTATTTGCCCTTAGTGAATTTATATAGGAAAATATAGAAGAAAGTCTTGTGATTTCCACAACATACTTGAACAGGGGAACAGCCCCGGCTCACCGCTCGCAGAGCAGTGTTGAGCTATACGAGGACCGAAGTCCCCGTAGGGCTGTCCCGAGAAGATCCCCCTGCACGCAGGAGGATTAAAAAAAAAAAAAAAAAAAAAAAAAAATTACAAAACAAAGTTGGTCAGCATGCCGAACCCAGCCGGTCCCACGCGACAGTTGGCATGCTGACTACGGTTAATGCTGTGCATGAAGAACTGGTGAAACCACAACATACTTGTTTTAACTAAAAGAAATGAATTGCAGGAATCTACATCTATAAAGGCAGATCTCCTGACTGACGTGCTTGCTCGCTCAGCAATGCCGAGTCAAACTAACGGAGACACAAATGTGTAATTTTATGATATTATTGATTTAGTGACGTGATTTAAGAAGCTATTTTTTGAAGTTTACCCGCAAACGGACGGAGAAAAGTTGCTTCTCGCATTTATCACCATATCTCAATGAAAGAAAACAAGAAAAAAAGCAAATATTAAAAAACCGGATATCCGGTGATTTTGATCCGGATATCCGATGATATTTCGGATATTGAAAAATCAGCCGGATACCGGATATTTTCCGGATATCCGGTCCATCCCTAATATATATATATATGTATTTTTCTAGTTAATCATATTCAAGACAAAAGATAAAAATGAAAATACCTGAATTTACCTTTGAAGTGAAATAAAATATATGCAATAAATTAATCAAAGTTTTGGAAGAATTCAGAGTTAAATCTTAGGTAGAAAATAAAAATTTGAGTACTTGGAACCAAAACTTCCCTTACCCATTATTTTAATAATTATTATTATTACTTTTTTTTGGAACGGGGGATGCAGGAGGGGCAGATTATGTACCTTGAGTAATGATTCTTTTATCCACATTCTTGAAAATAATCTAATATTCTGTTTATACATGATTAAAAATTCAGATAATTAATTATCGGAAATATTTGATTACAAGGCCAAAAAAACTGCCCCCACTCTCCCTTTTTTTTAAATTTTGAATTAAATATTTACATTGTTTTACATTGGAAATAGATGTGCTGAGTAACATTTTTCCATTTATGTTTTTGTAAAGATTAAAATTTAATTCATCGTAGTACTTACATTCCACTGTTAAAGTACTTATATTTGATTGTATCTGTATGTCACAATTAATCAATGAACATTTTAATCGCTCACAAATTAAGGATTTTGCTGTTAAATCGTTTAATCATAATCCTAAAATCTTTATTGTTGAAATTACTGCTTAGTGTCATCTTATCTTTGCATTTTATATCATAGTTATCTTTTTTCTGTTAGTTTCAAAGATATTAATCTAGAAACATTTCATAAACTAATCAAGAATTTTGCAATTAACTGATTTTACTGTTATGTTTTTGAATATAATTTTATTTTGATAAGTATATTTTGTAATATATCACAACCTATGTCCGTCATTTAAATCGTTTATTTCTCCTTATATGTTTGTTATTATATCATAATATTTCTGTCTTGTGTATTTTGTAATAAAATCATATTCTCATTATAATATTGACTCAATTACTGAGTGTATATGTATTCTGAATTTATTTCCTTGTTAGAACCAGAGTTCTATATCTTTCACACATTAAAAAAAAAAGTGTCATCACCATTTCTGGTAGACCACCCTAAATTTTGCATAATAATCATAATACAGTATATTTTTAATTACGTGCGGAATTAGGTTGCACAGGTTTCATAGATAATGAAAATAGCGTATATATTGCAAAAATACCGAAAATGAGAGGTAAATGATATAAAAAATATTTTAGCTCAGTAAGTCAAATGTATTGCATATAAAGCATAATGCAAACAAAGAAAATGTACACATTATAATAAAAATATTTGTATTTTATGTACTGTTGGATGTAAAAGCAGTAAAAAAAAAAAAAAAAGTGTCAACATTTTAATTTATTCTGGAGCATTGTAAATACTCGCCTTTTTTACATACCAGTTTATTCGTAATGAAATTTTCTCCAATATGTAATTACAATTAAATAAGAAAAAAATATCCTTCAAAAAAAGTGGCGTACAAAAAAGGCAGATACTAACAATACTCTGAAAAAATAAAAATAAGTAAAATGTGGGCATGCCTGGTAGAGTATCATACTGCACAAAAGAAACAGTTCTTTATTTATTTTTATTTTTTTCTTTATTTTTTTTCCAAAATCCATCATTTGTCTTTGTTTCTTTCTGAGAAAAAACCCTTTATCTTAAGAGTGGACAATATTTAATCTTCCCGACAGCTGTTGCCCATACTATTCTATGGAAAAATTTGTTTCCATAATTATTCATTACCTAATAGATATTTTTCAATTCTATTTTCACATTTAGAAAATTCACAAGTGTTAAATTAGTACTTTTTAAGTTTTTAGTATTTCATTTTGTGACTCGAAAATGAGAAAAATGCACTTTGTGAAAAATTGCGTTTTTGAACTCAAAATGTAAAAAAAAAAAAAAAAAAAAAAAAAAACGAATTTTTCAAAACTAAGTAGTACTCATTTAATGGTTATGAATTTTCTGAGTGTGAAACAGAATTAAAAAATACACAGTAGGTAATGAGTAATTTTGGAAATTTTTTTTCCCATAGAATAACATGGGCCACGGCTGTCCGCAGATTAGGTAATATTAATTCTGCACTTTTTCTGCAACCGTGGAAAACTTGCATCGCAAATAATCTGGAATTTACTGTAATAATAATAAATGAAAAAAAAAAAAATACGCAATATAAAATTTACAAATTATGTAAATAGGAAAAGTCTCAGTCAACAATAGAACTTTGATACTAGATTAAATTTTGTATAGAAAAAAAAAAAAAAAAATCCTTAAAGTTATTCTCTAATTGTCTTGTTACAATGCTATTTCCAGGAATGAATCAATGTAAACTTGAAAAATGCTATTTTACGTTTGTATAAAATAAAATGGAGGTGTTGGTGTTAGGGATTAAGGCCGATTGACAACACTGGGGTCCTAGGCCTGAGGGGGAGTGCCTTCCGTGGAGGTCTTTCTAAGGGGTCCTAGCCCGTATTTACGCAAGTTTCGGAGGAAACCACGGAAAACTCCGAACGGCTAGGCCGACGAGCGCGACCGGGGATCGAACCCGGCACTTCACGTCTACCAGCTTTGAGCGCAGAACCGCTCGGCCGCTGGTGGGCGAAAAAAAAAATAAAAATAAAAAAATAAAAAAAATAAAATGGAAATGAAATACACTGACAAATAATAAAAAAATGTATATTCTTTTACCCTATAATTGAAGAGCTTGCTTCCAAATGGCGTTAAGTCATTTTTTTCAGTTCTTGAGAAAACGCGGTTTTGTTATGTAGGATTTATTATTGAATTTAAGGAAAAGATAATTTTCCCCAGTAATCTATGGATGATATTAACACTAAATTGCATGTTTAAAAAAATCCTGACAGTATAGTTATTTAGAAATAAAAAAAGAAAGAAATGACTTAACTCCTTTTGGAACAAAACTATGACTTACGCCCTTTTGGCACAAACAATTAACGAAATGACATGACTGACTTCCATTTGAAAGTATTCAAGTATTTTTTTTTCATGTAAATACAGCATAAATTTTAGTTATACAATTTTGGAAGGTAGTTAATTACTACAAATCTTTTACAAATTCTATTTTGCCATCTTTATCATTATTTTCCCTTGTGTTAGTGTTATCAGTATCATTGCAAGATTATCAATAAAAAAAAAAAAAAAATTCGTGCAATTTGTTAATTCACAAAGCGTTAAGTAATTTTAAAACATCTGTTTTTCTTTACTTGTTGTTTTTTGTTTTTATTTTAGAAGGGGGGGCACACGGGAGAATTTTTGTCCCTCGTTTCAGGATGTTTTAGTGGCGAAACGAACCACAGTACGTTGTCTTGATTCCCACATCTCGCTTCGTAATTTTCGGTACTTTTGCCTCTGAAATCAAGAAACCTTGTTTGCTTTTCAGACGACTATGCGCAAAGTTTTTCCAATCTAAAATATTCCATTGCATCTTATACTCGAAAAGTTTTCCAACTTTAGAGAAATGTTCAAAATATTCATTAGAAAGTAAAATTGTATCCACTTTCTTTAAACTAGTCTCCACTCGTCCGAATCTTCTATCTGCTGGTAAGTAGGAGTGACCACGCACTGGTAAATAGTATGTGAAGGTGAAGTCTTTTTGAGCACTCACTGCTGAAAACATTCCTAACATGGTATAATTTTTATTTGTGTGGTAATTCCTGATTTTGTATCAGGTCAAAACATATTGTAATTTCATCTTCTCCTACAAGCTTTTCCCCTAAAAGTGAATATTCTTCTTGTTAATATATTTATAAATTAAAAGTTCGGTTAACAGGGTCTTTTCTCTTTTCTGTACATTTTTCTGAATTCACTCGTATTTTTTTCCTAATACAGAAGGAACAAATGTCTCTTTTACAGGGTTCCAAAACCAAGATTAAAATATTTACAAACACATTATAATAAAGGTTATAAATACATTCATCTTTATATTTTTCTATGGGAAAAAAAAAAAAAAAAAAACTGTCTCAGTGTGACAATCTACAACAAATTTTTTCCCCTTGCTTTTGACTTTTCATCCAAGGCCAGACAAACCACGTGATCTCAAGGCACGCTACAATTGGTTAAACCTGACTTAATCCTTTTTGGCACAAAACTTACTTGTGACTTAATGCTTTTTGGAAAAAAACACGAATTTCTCTTTTTGTTTTCTTTATGACTAAACTTCGTTTGGAACTTCTACTTACTGAAAATATGTTGTTAGACCTGTGCTGCGACCTTCTGCATCGAAAAGTCAATTTTTGAAATTTTTGACTTAACGCCTTTTGGAAACAAGCTCTTCAATTAATAAATATAATTGAATTATAGAAGCAGTATTTCTAAGAAAAGAAACCAGGGTTGTTTTCAAGAAAACATGGTTAGCTAAAAATTCTTGACACATTTTAAACTTTAATACAATGACAATAAATTGTTGTATGAGAGTGCAGTTTGTATTGCAGTATGTTACTTACAATAAAAAGTTTAGTTTAAGAAAAAAAAAAAAAAAATCTGGATTGACTGCACTTGACTTTTTACTTTCCGAACACTATAGTGAGGAAAGTATTGTAATCATGTCAAAAATCCGAATTCGAGATTTTGATGTTTCTATACGTTTTGAGGTCCCCTGAGTCCGTTTTCACTATTTTTACGATGATGTATGTATGTGTGTGTGTATGTGTGTATGTCTGTGAACACGCTAGCGCCTAAAGGCTTTGTTCGATTAACCTGAAAGTTGGTACGCATATTGTAAGTCACCATAGTACGAACCCTATAGATTTTGGTGAATCTAGCACTTATAGTTTTTTTACAGGGACACAAAGAAAAATTCTTTATCATTATGGCCTATGGGAGCAAAATCTTAAAAGTGCGATAGCATCTAAACGCCTTATTCAATTGAGCAAAAATTTTATACACATATTATAGATCACAAATACTCAATCTGTATTGATTTTGGTGAATCTAGCACTTATAGTTTTTTTACAGGGACACAAAGAAAAATTCTTTATCATTATGGCCTATGGGACCAAAATCTTAAAAGTGCGATAGCATCTAAACGCCTTATTCAATTGAGCAAAAACTTTATACACATATTATAGGTCACAGATACTCAATCTGTATAGATTTTGGTGAATCTAGCTCTCATAGTTTTTTTACAGGGACACAAAGAAAAATTCTTTATCATTATGGCCTATGGGGCCAAATTTTTAAAAGTGTGATAGCTTCTAAACGCCTTATTAATCTGAGCAAAAAATTGTACACATGTTATAGGTCACAGTTGCACCAACTGTATAGATTTTGGTGAATCTAGCACTACAGTTTTTTTACAGGGACACAAAGAAAAATTCTTTATCATTATGGCCTATGGGACCAAAATCTTAAAAGTGCGATAGCATCTAAACGCCTTATTCAATTGAGCAAAAATTTTATACCTATATTATAGGTCACAGATACTCAATCTGTATACATTTTGGAGAATCTAGCACTTATAGTTTTTTTACAGGGACACAAAGAAAAATTCTTTATCATTAAGGCCAATGGGGCCAAATTTTTAAAAGTGTGATAGCGTCTAAACGCCTTATTAATCTGAGCAAAAAAATTGTACACATGTTATAGGTCGCATTTGCACCAACTGTATAGATTTTGGTGAATCTAGCACTACAGTTTTTTTACAGGGACACAAAGAAAAATTCTTTCGAGTGGAGTCACTCCAGATTTTTTAACATTAAGTGCCTAACAGTTGTATGAATAAAGTAAAAGAAATCATTAAATAAACAAAAGAGAAAATTATATTGGAGTATTTGAGCATTTTCCTCTATATAGTATATTCTTTATTTTAATGCTATGGTACTTCAAATAATTTGAGCCTATAGGTCATAATGATAAAATATTTTTAATTGTATTGCAGTAAAAAAATGTATAAATACTAGATTCACCAAAATTTATACAGTTGCATGATGGTAATCTATAATACGCATATAATTTTCAATTCATTTGAATAAGGTGTTTAGATGCTATTGCACTTTAAATAATTAGATTCCATAGGCTATAATGTTAAAAATTTTTCGTTTTGTCTATGTAAAAAAAACTACGAGTGCTAGATTCATCAAAATCAATAGGGTTCATGCTATGGTGACCAATAATTTTCATGCTAACTTTCAGCTTATTCAAACAAACTGTTCAGACATTATCGTGTTTTCTGACTCACACACACAAAAATAGCAAAACTAAACTGAAGTGACCTCAAAACGTATAGATACACTAAAATCTCAAAATCAGATTTTTGTCATGGTTATAATACTTTCCTTACATATGTATGTTTGGAAAGCAAAAATGAATAATTTGCTTATAGATTGGGCTGTACAATTATAAACAAGACAAGCAATTAATGTACCTACAAAAATGTAATTCAATCATGTTTACTAGGAATGATTGGGGAAGTTGATTTGATTCTATGCGTTAACCCTACAAGGCACCCAGTTCAATATGTGGAACACCGACTTTAATCGTTCCTATAGCTATAAAACTATTAGTAACGACATCTCTTGACATCTTGATAGAAGCTACTGACATTTAGCAATGTAGTAATACGAATTTCTACCTAAAGATGTCGTTCGTGTTTTTGTTATAGTGCACTCAGTGTGAAATTTGAATGAAAGTGATACGTTAGTCGTTTGTCTGAATTCAAAAATAAAAAAGAATAGTTATTGAACAGTTTTGACTCTGAAAAAAATATTGTGTGTTATTACGAAGTGTATATTTTGCAGAGGTAAGTTGTTGTTTTTTTATATTACATTAGTAAACCTATTAGTAAATCATATTATGTATGTTCCACATACGGTACGTCGAGCTAAAAAGTTGATTTTTCCGTAAAATATGGTTTTATTTTTATTTTTGTAAGCTTTCCCTATCTTCTGATCACTAATTACAGCCTATATATTTTTGTCGCACACTAAAAAAATTGAGCCTTGTAGGGTTAAGTTTTCAATATTTTAATGTCAATTGCACAGGAAACATACATTGTGCAAAATTACATAATCCCATTTGAAAAAGTGATTAGGGATTAAGTCTGTGGATCAGGGTGGTGATAGCAAAAAAATAAATAAATAAATAAAAAATGTTTTTTAATTCATACATTACGATAGCCATCTAAAGAGAACATATCTAATTTTTTTATTTACAAAAACCAAACTTGCATTTTTATGTAAACTGAACATTTTTAGGCATTTTACCTGACTTTAGAATAAAGATTAAATTTTGCCTGAGATGTTTAGCTCATTCTCTTGTATGTGTGTTTTTGCTACAACATTTCAAAACAAGCGTTTCATTTCTTCCCTTACTTTAAGCTACTTGCTTAAGAATAAATTTTGAAAAAAAAAATACAAGGTCCACCTGTTTATCGTCATTCGTAATTTTTCATATAGAGAATTTACTAAGGCAAAACTAACAAGAATGAAAAATTATGCAGTATGCATTGATTATTAACATGTCTGAAATGTATGTACTTGTATGCTGTATCGTAAAGTGCGTCCCAAAAGTTTATAGACAACCTTTTTTTTTTTTTTTTTTTTTTTTAATTTAAGAGCAAATTAAACGAGTAAGAAAGACAAGATAAATTATGCAAATATGTATTGATGAAATAAAATTAATAAAAATCTTTAAACAGTTATGAATTTAATAAAAAATAAAAACAAAATAATGCTGTCCCAAAAATATATAGACAACCGGTATCAAAAGTTGATTGAAGTACTGATCTCCAAATTTGCATTTTCAAAGATACTTGTGATACAGTAGTTTTCTGAGATAAAAGCGAAGGTGTCGTTCTTTTTTCATCTGATTGTAAAGATGCCTCGCAATGTGCAGTTTTCCAAAAATGAAATTTTGCAAATCTATTGTTTGAAAGCTTGTGAAAGGAAAATTGTGGACATTGCAAGAAAAATTGGATGCAGCAGGGCTGGTATTTACCAAATTTTGTGAAAAGGTGACAATTTTGAAACAAAATAATGTTCTGGGTGACCAAAGAAAACAACTAAACAGCAAGACAGAGAGATTTTCAGATTAATTTCAACCCGGAGCCTGTCTGTACAGTCAATTTCTAGAGAAGTGACCGTTCCAGTATCAAAATCCATGGTGCATCGACTGCTGCAGGGAAGTAAATTGCTTGTTTATCGCAAAATGTGTCGTTCACCAAAGTTGACAAAACGACATGAAGATGGTTTTGTTCAGTGAGTTCAAAATCTTATGAATTGAACAGGTGTATGGTTGAATGTTCTGTTTAGTGATGAAAAGAAGTTCAATTTAGATGGCCCTAATGGTTGGGCATATTACTGGCACGATACTCACAAGGAACCGCAATCTTTTTTTGCAGACAACAAGGAGGGGGTTCATTCATGGTACGGGGAGCATTTTCCTTTAATGGAACTACCGATATTGTTTTTTTAAAAGTTCGTCAATGTTCCGAACATTACCAGAAAATGCCAGAAGTACCGTTACTTTCATTTGGAAATTTGCTAATTTGGGACGAATGCATATATCAGCAAGACAATTGTTCCATTCACGTGTTAAACTGTTGTTGTTTGTTTTTGTTGCCAGTCCCCATCTGTCAACAAAGCTAAACAAAGTCTATGACTCCAGCAACTCTGATCATAGAGCGGATCTTCGTAGAGATCCCCTCTAGTTAGGTTAAGGCAGTCGAGGATATGGTTAGGCGTAGCCTGACAATAAGTAGCACACTTAGAGCCAATAGAGAAAACCTTTACTCTGTCCTTGTATGTCATAGACCTCAGATGTCCACTGTGAAAACGACAAATGACTGTCTGCCCTTGTCTGCTGCACTGGAGGGACAAGGAACCACCAGGGTGATTTCCCTGATACCAGTGAGAAGCAGAAGGGACAGTGGGACGTTGTAGATTGATAAAGCAGGAATACAATTCTGAAAAAGTCAGAGATGCCTGTGAAACCAAGAGTAGATCTGCACCACTTTTAGCAAGGGAGTCTGCAGTCTCATTACCATCAATGTCTACATGGGAAGGCATCCACTGCAAGTGAATCTCACGAGAGATGGAAAGATTTTCAGCGTGTTCAAAATAGCCACTCCGACATTGTCACGCACGTTATGCCAGTTTGAAAGATGTTGGATGGCACTCCGGCTGTCACTCAAAATCCAGATATTCTTCGAACTAGGAAGTGTAGGTACTCTATTGAGGACAGCTTCAATCACTGTCAATTCACTGCGAAAAATTCACATGTCATACCACAGTGCAATGGTTTAGATAAAACCAAGTAAATGTTATGGACTGGTCAGCCCTAAGTCCACACCTGAACACAGTGGAAAACCTTTGGGAAATATTATCTAGAGACGTATATGCTAATGGGCATCAATTTACAACAATTCAAGATCTAAAGCTGCAAATTGAAAGAAGTTGGTTTTCTCTAAAGCCAGAATTTCTTCAAACTCTTGTTTTGAGCATGCCTAATCGAGATTTTGAAGTGATTAGGGAAAATGGCTCAAAAATTTGAATGTTAAAGGAAAAAAATAAGTGGTCTGTAAACTTTTCGGACAGTAAATTTTCATTTTAATTTTCTTTCACATTATCTGTTATTGTAAGGTATTATTTTTGTATAGTATTATTATTGTCTTGATATTACATATAGTTAAAAAGGATTTTGAAATTTTTATTCATCTTCAGTGTTGCTATGGAACCTGGAAAACTCAGGGATTTTGAAAAACTATTAAAAAACGGAAAATTTATTGCAAAAACAGGGAAAATTTAGGGAATTTTGAATTTTTTTGGAAAAGCATTGCAAAATTTTTTCGTAATCAAATCTTTTTTTAAAACTTTAGTGCTTTATAAAGAAGAAGAAAAAGTCAATTATGTTTTTTTCCCCAGCCTGCAGTAATTTAATAAAATTAATATACCCTAAATATGTTCAATTGACTTGTAAACATGTTATATTCTAATGCTACCTGATTGCGTGTTATCTATTTTACTTTTAAGAGAGTCAGGGAATTTTTTCTCCTGATTTGTGTAGCAACTCTAATTTTTTTCATTTGTAAAACAAGAAAAAACCCATTGTCTATAAACTTTTGGGCCGACTGTATAATTTTCAATATCCTTTACCTACATTAGCTTGTTTTTCTTCCTTGCCCTGGCCAGAAAAGTCACCGGATCTCTCTACCACTGAGGACATTTGGAGCATCATAAAAAGGGTCCTACAACCAGCTCGGGATTTTGCCAATCTAACACACAATTTGGACAGAATTTAGCATGATATCTCGCAGGAGGACATTTACCAACTCTATCAATTAATGCCAAGCCGAATAACTGCTTACATAAGGGCCATAAGTGGGCCAACACGTTAGTAACTTGTTCACTTTGTGAGGCTCTTGATTAAATCATCCAAATTTTCTGAAACTGTAATAGTTTGTTTTCTCTGCATGCACATCACATCTACCGATTTTCGTCCCATTCGGATAACTCCTTCTTGATGCGTCGTTTTTTATGTCTTAGAGTGTATAACATTTTCAAGAGATTCTTTTGATCTAAAATATCGATTTATTTATATTTCAAACAAATTATGAAAGAACAAATATGGAAAAACAAATTGCGATTTTTTTATTTTTGTGATTTCTTTATTATTGTATAATATTAACAACAATAGATTAAAAAAAAAAAAAAAAATTCTCTTAAAGATGTTTTTAAGTTTAGGAGGATATTTCAAATTTTAGAGGAAAATATGGTTAGTAAATTTTTAGTTGAAAGTTTAATAATTTTATTTAAGATAATATATACCTCAGCTAGGATTGAAACTTACATCGACAATGAGCTGTCTCAGACAACTCACGTCTAACGTAATTCATTTAAGGTGGATTTTATCATCACATTCCATATTTTAGCATACTGGAACAAAAGACAATACAGCACATGCAAAGCACTAATTCATAGTTGACAAATTTTACACCATTTGGCTACTGGGAAATTTTAATAAATATTTCTGTAACAGATTTCAATGATTAAATTACAAATTTCTGTGAAATTTTTCCAGTAATCAAAATGTGTAAAAGGTAGCAACTTGCTTATCACACTGGATTGCAATAAATTATAAATTAATTTTTTACTTTAATATGATTATAAATTTTGAGTCAAAAAATTGAATAATTTTATTCGGTACAGAAAATTACAGCCCAGGAATCAAACTTGGGATCTATAACTTGCTGGTGCTCTACTATTAAGATATACCAGGCATTAAATATAAGTGTTGTTAAGGGCCCTCTTCACTCACCGCCGCCGGAAGCCGAAACTAATGTTATTCTATGGGAAATTTTTCTTTACAAATAACTTATTAACTAATGCATATTTTTAAATTCTGTTTTCACATTCTGAAAATTCCCAGCTGTTAAATCGACGGACCTTTTTTAAAAAATTATCTTTTTAATTTTTTATATTTTATTTTGAAGCTGCAAAATGCGAATTTTCAATATGTAAAATTTTTTCATTTTGCAATTTCAAAATAAAATATTAAAAATTAAAAAGATAATTTTTAGAAAAGGTCCGTCAATTTAACATCTGGGAATTATCTAAATGTGAAAACAGGATTTAAAAATATGTATTAATTAATCAGTTATTTGTAAAGAAAATTTCCCCATAGAATAACATTGGCTCGGGCTTCCGGCGACGGTAAGTGAAGAAGGCCGTTAATAAAGATTTTTAAGTTACATTATTACACTAAAAATATAGTCTACAGAAAGAAGAAATATAACAAAGGAAGTGTTAAGTAATTTGCTGCATGTACTTAACCATTCAGCAACTTTTGCAATAATCTTTGAGTAAGCCTGAAAAAGTCCTTGAATTTTTATTCTATTGAAGAGGGGAACCCTGTTAAAAATAGCAAAAATGTTACCCATTGAATAAGTATTTTTGTTATGTTTTTAAATACATGCGTAACTTAAGAAATGATACATTAAAATGATTGCAAAAAATTATAATTTTAGCATAGGAATAATTATTTTAAATGTTAAAATATTCAAATTAAAGTCTTAAATTACTCTAATTAGTTTGAAATTCTGTCAAGACTTATGTCAGAAATTCTACATAATCTATACATTTTTTTTTTTTATGCACTTTTGTGAATTTGTTACTAAAATAATTCATTCATCGTTATATTGCTGATAATAAAAGTTTTTTTTTTTTTTTTTTTTTTTTAAGTTTAAATGCAAAATGTATAGAGATTAATTATGAAAAATATCTATAACTGAATATGTTCATAGAAAATAAATTATTAAACACCTTTTTTCTTTACTTTTATCCTCCTTGAATTTCCTTCTCTGCACCACTTTACTTAATAAAATAAGTTTTTGTTGTGAGAACAGAAAACTTTCTTGCAATTAACACAGCAAAGTTATTCTGCTACTTTTTACTTTCTTCTATATGTAATATAGAGAAAGTATTGGATTCGCGAAAATTTTCGACCTCCGTTTTTTGACGGATCTACACGTTTTGGGATGTCCTGAACACGAATTGATAGTTTTTAAAAAATGTCTGTCTGTCTGTCTGTGTGTCTGTCTGTATCATTTTTTTGTGGACGCTGTATCTCACGAACATATGAATGAAATTTAACCAAACTTGGTATTTAGTTGCACCCTGACATGAACTGGTGCCCATTAGATTTGGGGATCAATAGCTCAACAGGTGGCGCTGTAATCGCATTTTATGCAAATTTTTAACATGGCAGCATAGGACAAAATTCCGTATAAATGGGCATAATGAGAGTTATTTTAAAATTGTGATTGTAAAATTAATTTGAATTATTGATGATAGTAGTAGTTAACTAGGAAAAAAAATTTGTGCATGGGGGGGGGCATCGGTTCCCCCCTGGGGGGTTAAATTTTGAAGATGGGTATCATTCGAAAGATCTCGTCAATACCTTTAAAACGAATGGTTAAACCATAAATCTGTGATAATTTAAAACAAAGTTATCGATTTTTTTTATTTTTAACAAAAAAAAAAAAAAAAAACCAGAAAAAAATTCGATTTTTTTTTTTTTTTTTTTTTTTTTAATTATTGTTAGTGATTGAATATGTATTAATTTTCACAAAAAAAAAAAAAAAGGAAAAAAAAAAAAAAATTTTTTTTTTTTTTTTTTTTTTTTTTAAATATTGTTACTGATTGAATATGTATAGGAAAATATAGAAGAAAGTCTTGTGGTGGCCACAACATACTAGTTTTCTTTTTAATTGTGTCTTGCTTATACATGCAGGAACACAAGACATGAATAATAATTGGCAACATTTTATTTTTATTTCGAAACAGAATTTGCTATTAACACGTTGAGCGCCATGTCAGCCATTGGTGGCTGACAGTGTCAATTATGATATAAAGCCGCGTCAACCATCGGTGATTGACAGTGTAAAATATGATATAAAACTAAAAATATTACATTGTTTTAAGTAATTATTGAAAATTTATTTAAAATGCACTTAATTTTTATTTGTTACAGGAGGAACCATGATGGAATTTTAATGGATTTTATTAAGAATTTGCGTGACGCTCAAAGTGTTAATGAAATGAAAGTAAATTACATTTAGTTCAATAAATGAATGCTTTGTTTTTTAGAGATTAATCTCTCAACTTTATAATCTGGAAATTTTAATGAGATCAGTGAACAATAAAAACATAGTATGGACTTATAATTTTAGGCTGGATGTACTGCCAGATAACTCTGCTCAGTATGAAAATTACCCCCCCCCCCCAACACCACTTTTGCAAATTCTTATGTAAAATGACCTCCTGAATTTGAATATGACGGCCATTTTGCCCGATCACCCACCGTTTTGGGGGGACTCCCATCTATTTTTACCACTTTTCGGTAGTTTTATGATTTATAGGGGAGAAAAGAAATATTTTAACTGTTAAATATCTTCTGAGGCCTAAAGAGGTAAAAAATTCTATAACATGAACATTTGCTGCAAGGGGAAGATTTAGGGGGAGGGGTTGCCAGTGAAATTATAAGTTACATTTATTATATTTTATTAATCAATTATTATTATCACTTATACATTATTATTATTATTATTATTATTATTATTATTTAAGAGTTAAAATAATTATTTTCCATTCTCCAAATCAAATTCAGAGCTGCCAACCTAATCCGGCAAATTGTTTGTACCGCCCCTTTTTCTACATCACTTAATTTTTAGAATATTTGTTTTCTTAATTCATCGTAAATATATTTGAAGAGAATTACTCTAAAAATTAAGTGCTGTAGAAAAAGAGGCGGTACAAACAATTTACCGGATTAGGTTGGCAGCTCTGTAAATTCATGATGGAAAAATCGAAAAGTGATAAAAATTGAAGGAGGAGGTGACGTCTCGAGAAAACAATGGGTGATGGGGCAAAATGGGGGTCATATTCGGATTCAGGAGGTCATTTTACATAAGAATCAGCAGGAATAATATCAGGGCTCGAATTTTTATTTATTTATTTTTTTGCAGCATAGTGTAATCATAATATCAAGTTACTGCCAGTTATCTGGTATAGTGGCCGGATCAGCCGGATGCAGTATGTTCGCCGGATATCCATTGTATCCCTACAATTTACTCATTACTGGCAAGGGAAATTTAAGGCAGTAGAAAATGTAAATATATCAGTTATTTAAATATATCGAACTATTTCAAAAGAAGTGACACAACTGAAAACTTCAGTATTTGTGAAAAATCAGCCTTAAAGATGATATCAATAAAGCATTGATTAGCATCATACACATTTTTCAATGATATGTTCAAAATTGCCATTTTTTTTAATTGTATAATTTTTCTTGCCATATTATCTTTATCATACTTGAAAGGCATTTCAGTAATCACGGATTATAAGTTTGTTTTCTTCATTCAGGATATGGACAGATTAATTTAACAACTTAAAAAGAAATGCTGAACTTTAAAAAAATACTAAAATCTTACTAAATAATCTGGTGTGTTACTCACACGACTTTCTCTTACCCTGAAATCTAATACAGTACCTGGCCAAATTATTAGACCACTGGTAAATTATACATTTTTTCATGTTTACAACCTTATTAATGAAGAATTTTATTAAAACAGAAATTTTCTTCATCCATATTTCGAAAATATATATACATTAAGGAATACAATGGCAAAAATATTTTACAATACAATACTTATTGAAAAAGAAAAAAAATATAATTTAAATTTAACAGAAAAATCAATATTTCGTATGCCCACCTTTGGCAACTAAAAGGACTTTAACACGACGAGGCATACTTTCTATGCATGCTTGGATGGTTTCTTGAAGATGATTATTATGATTCCATTCATATGTTAAAGATTCCAGCAACTCTACCTTATTGGTTATACTTTTCTTTTACATTTCTTTTTTCAGCAATTCCCAACCATTTGCAATGGGGTTCATATCAGGCGAGTTGCAAGGCCAATCAAGAACTTTGATTTTTTTTCGCTCTAAATACTTCGATTCACTTTTAGCTTTATGGCATGGAGCACTATCATGCATGAAGACTGGTTCCTCGTCTCCAGAAAACCATTCTTGCATTTGTGGCATTAGCCTGGTTTGTAAGAATTTGTATTTTTGACCACATAGAAAGTACCAAAACCTTTTCCTGGTATTACAGACCACACCATGATTGATGGAGCATGTTTGATGATGGGAGCAATACAATCTGACTTGTATTTCTCGTTTGGACGCCACCGAACAAATTTGGTTTTTACGGTTAAAACATGAAAAACCAATTCATCAGAGAAGCAAACCTGAAAATTAAACAAAAATGTTTTTAATTTAATTTCTTTACATTCATTATAAATGTCAATATATCTTTGATCAAAATAAATAGCTGTATACCTTTTTCCAGTCTTCTATTGCCCAATTTTTGCACTTTTTTGCCCACTCCAAGCGTTTTTTCATCATTTCTGATGTAAGCCTTGGGTTGCGAGCATGTTTCATGGCAATGAGTTTATTTTCTGCCAAGCGACGTGTCAAAGTTCTTTCTGATATATTAATGCCTTCATCTTGAACTTCTTTCATCAACATGCATAGCGGTTTCTTCCTGGTATTTATACAAATGTCTCATATTTTTCGATCCGTCCTCAGCGTCGTAATGCGAGCTCGTCCACTATTATTCTTCCGTGATGGATCCAAACTTATGTTTAAGACCATTTTTTTTTTTTAATATTTTTTACTGAACTTCTGGATACTCCTACCTTTGCAGCAATTTGATTTTGGGTCAGTTTAGTGGCCTTCAGTAGACCATAAACCTGCCCTACTCCCTTTGGTTAAAGATCAGCCTTTCTTCCCATCTAAAATAAAGGAGCAAAACATTTTTATGATAATAAATGAATAAAAATGTTAAATATCCCACACAATATTAATGACAATGCAAAAATTACCTTTTGCAGCAAAATATTCGCTTCAATCCAAAATAAACAAGCAGAACAAATTTTAGGTTATAATGCATGTTTACACCTATGCCACTGTATCACAGAATAATAACTAACTGTCTTGTATTGCCATCTTGAAAATGTTACTGTAATAAAGGTACTTAAATAAGCTTAAGGTAACACTAATTAAATAATAATAATTTTGAACAGGTCAGGAATAATAAACTTCCAATTTCAAAAAAAACTTTAAATATTTTCTTTGGTCTAATAATTTGGCCTGGTACTGTACTATAAATACAGGTTGCAGATTAAGAGGTAAGATAACGAGTATACTGTTATGTAAACCTGTGTTAAACAATTCAAATTAGGCTTCGGAAGAGTTTTATATGGTAATTCTGTGTGAGGGGTGCTACCGCCCCCTTAACCCCCCCCCCCCGGTTTCATTAATGCACCTACATTTATAAAGAATTTAATTCGGTTCGAAAAATAATTCTGTTTTTAAAAAATAATTTATTAAAATTATTATTTAAGAAAGTTATCTTTATGATAATGCAGACGATTTCCATATTAGAGAAGTAGTATATAAATGTAAAAAAAAAAGTTGAATTTATTCTCAATATTACATTTAAAAGAAAAAAAAATTTTTTTTTGTTAAAAATGAAAAAAATCGATAACTTTATTTTAAATTATCGCAGATCGATGGTTCAACCATTCGTTTTAAAGGTATTGGCGAGCTCTTTTGAAAGATACCCATCATGAAAATTTACTCCCCTCGAGGGGGGAAGGTGAGGATCCTACATACACAAAATTTTTTCCCAGTTGACTATCTCTATTACAAAAAATATAAATTCGTTTCATTTGGTTTAGTGCAGTCTTCAGATGTTAAACTCTACTTACCTGCAATTTTCCCCATAGACGTAATGTATTTGAATACTTTTAAGTGTCCCTGTACACGAATCATTTGCTTCATCTCAACGAAAAGCTTACTGTAGCATCCCTATATGATACACATTTAGAATACTGAGTTTGGAATTTCTACTACTATCAGGGCCCGACTTAGACTACCTGCAGCCCCGGGGCAAGCCTATTCTGGGGGGCCCCCTTGCAGTGGCATAAGAGGTCTTTAGGTTGCAGAATTTCTGTATTCGCCTGTAGGGGGGCCCCTTCCAGAAGGGGGGCCCAGGGCATTTGCCCCGTATGCCCTGCCGTAAGTCGGGGCCTGACTACTATTTGTTCGTGAGATATGTTGATAACAGACACACAGACCATTCGCTAAAAACATGATTTTCGTATTCAGGGGACCTCAGAGTCAGAACATGTAAATATAACAAAAATTCACGATCAAAAATTTGACCCTAAAACAATACTTTCTCGACCCTATGGGTAAGAGAAAGTAAAAATATTAAAATACTATGTTATTGAAGTGAACTAGATCTTTTGAAGTTGGATCCCAGTGAGTCAAACACAGTGAACAAAAAACACCAGTGCAGTTTCAAATTAGCAACGTACAAAATTGAGGCCAGTGACATGATAAAAAAAATAAAATGAATAAATAAATAAATCTCTTACAAATATAGGTGTGACAAAAAGTATAAAAAAAATCGCTAATAAATAAATAGAACTAAAACCTTTTATTAAAAAGTAATGTAAAATGAAAAATACAAGGAATACAATAAGAAAAATAAATAAATAAATAAAAACTAAAATAAGTAAAAGCAACAAAATAGCAAAAGTTATATGTGTGATTTCCAAACATTGAACATGAAGACAATTGTACACTCCTGCTCAAAAGTTTAACAACATTTGCAAACGATTGGTTTTTTCAATTTAAAAATTTATCGCTCGGTGAAATGCTTTCAAACATTAGGTATTTAAAGAACTGAGTCTCCATTATGTTTTTCAGTGAAGATTGATTTAAGGGCCCTCTTCACTCACCGCCGCCGGAAGCCGAAACTAATGTTATTCTATGGGATATTTTTCTTTACAAATAACTTATTAACTAATACATATTTTTAAATTCTGTTTTCACATTCTGAAAATACCCAGCTGTTAAATTGACGGACTTAAAAAAAAAAAAAAAAAGATTTTTTTTAAAATTTTTTATATTTTATTTTAGAGCTGCAAAATACGAATTTTCATTATGTGAAATTTTTTCATTTTGCAATTTCAAAATAAAATATTAAAAATTAAAAAAATACATTTTTTAAAAAAGGTCCGTTAATTTAACAGCTTGGAATTTTTTGAATGTGAAAACAGAATTTAAAAATATGTATTAGTTAATAAGTTATTTGTAAAGAAAATTTCCCCATAGAATAACATTGGCTCGGGCTTCCGGCGACGGTAAGTGAAGAGGGCCGTTAAGACAACATTTAGGGGGCAGTAACAAATTGAGCAGAATCAAGAATGTTTGTGATCACCCTGTTATCGTTAAGTGAACGAAATGATCTGTAACTTTAGGATATGTTAATACAGACTCAGTAAAATTTATGGATAAATTTGTGCGATGGCAGTATATTAAATAACGGAGATGTAAGCATTTATTTTACAACACACACACACACAAAAAAAAGACTACTCGTTTTTTATTTATAATATACAGAGTTCTTAGCGAAAATTATTACCACTTTCAAATAAGTTGGAAAAACACTTTTAAGACAATATACTGCAATTAGAATACAACTATCCCATGAAATATGAACATTTTTATGAAAAACGTTTTCAGTGCGCATGTGCGAAAGATAAAAAAAAAAAAAATATTGCATAGGTTGAAAGCTATATATAATGGCAACTTTTGACAAAAATGCAATTTAACAGAGTAATAATTAAGCAAAATATTTGGAAAAGTACGAGCTAGATTTTAGATATTTTCCAAGATTGAAATTTCTTAAGGGTTTTTTTTTTCACATGCTGCATTATTAATTTAAAGATCCAATTATTTTAACCACTTAGCAAAAGCTCTTTTTTTGTGAAAAACCCCTTATCTCACAAATCTTACAAAATAAACAAAAATATGTTAGAGTTACAAAGCTTATAAGGGGTTTTTCACAAAAAAGTACATTTGCGACCTGGTTGAAATGATTGGATCTTCAAATTAATTACGCGGCATGTGAAAAACCCTTTAAGAAATTTCAATTCTTGGAAAATATCTGAAGTCTAGCTAGTTCTTTTTCAAATATTTTGCTTAATTTTTACTCTATTCAAATGCACTTTTGTCAAAAGTTGCCCAATATATCTAGCTTTCAACCTATGTAACAAAAGTTTTTCTATCTTTCGAACTTGTGCATGCGGTGATAACTTTTTCATAAAAAATGTTAATATTTCATGAGATATTTAAGATATTTGTATTCCGATTGCAGTATATTGTTTTAAAAGTTTTTTTCCAACTTATCTGAAAGTGGAAATAATTTTCGTTAACAACTCTGTATATTATAAACTCAAAACATGCTGGTTTTTTTTTTTTTTTTTTTTTTTTTTTTTGAGTTTCAAAATAAATGCTTATATCTCTGTTATTTAATATGCTATTGTCACACAGATTCACCCACAAATTGAACTGGGTCTATATTAACATACATTCTAAAGACAGTTTATTTCATTCACTTAACAATACAGGGTGATCACAAACACTATTGATTTTGCTCAATTTGTTACCAGCCCCTTAAACCAATCTTCACTAAAACACCCGAGGGAAACCCAGTTCTTTAAATGTCCAGTGTTTGAAAACATTTCCTTATGAGATAAATTAAAATAAATAAATAAATAAATAAATAAAAACCTGATCGTTTGCAAATCTTGCTACACTTTTGAGCAGGAATGTAGAAAGATCACTAATAAGACTTTTAGAGATTTCTTTTAGAATTTTTAGTCTCTTGTTAGTTAGCCTTTTGCCAATGGTTTTTCTTATGTTATATAAAATGCTGAATTGAATAGTGCTTTTTAAAATTGTAAAATTTTCAAATAATATTTTGCAGATGGCAACACTACAATCGCACTGTAGTTTAATCTTGTACAAATTCTGTCTATAGGTTGTAGCGAAAAGAAATAGTTTGGTGTAGGGAAGACTAGAGCCCCTAAATAAAATAATAGGCCGGCGCATCACCGCCATTTTTTTGCCTCCGAAGAGGCCAGCATTCCCGCTTGGCGTCCTTATCGCTTTCATAATGGTTTTGAGAAATCTTGATCTGAAGCTAATCCTTTCAAGATAAGAGCAATAAGCAACAATAATATTCCTAAAAACACATTTTTTTCACAGTACATTCTAAGGACGTCATTTTATTCTGAGGATATCCTATGGATGTACTGGGGTAAAATGTGTTGTTAAGGCGGTTTCTGTTTCTTCTACAAAATGTCGCCAAAACTCAAATACATAGTAACAGAAGGTCTGTGAACACTTTATATTCACTACTTAAATTATTATAGTAGTTTATCGCTAAACAAACTTCCATATCATAGTTTACTTAGCTAAAATTATGAAATATAATAAAACAAGTTACTCTAAAGTAACGTAAGACGATACAGAAACTATGTTTATCAGAGAAACGCGCTGGGTACATAAGGCAACCCTAAGGCAACAAAATGCCTGATGCGCCAGCTCGTATATATAGGAGCCTTAGGGAAGACCGGGGCTAGTAGTGACGTTTTCGTCATTTTTGATATTAGCTCTAAAATTTGAACTGAAGCGAAACATTTAATATATCATGCCATAGAGTAAACCTTGCGTAATATATTTATAAAACTACCATTAATATTAACGTTTTTCATGCCATAAAATGAATTCTGCGTAACGCCGAAATTTGTCACAACTTGCCCAGTAGCGGGGCTAGTAGTGACATGCTTGGGGCACATTGTGACATACAAATTACACATACAAACACGTTGTAACATATCCAAATTATGTGAAAAAGGTTATTTTAAATCAACAATGAAAATGTTATTCACTTATATCGTTCTTAATACAATAAAAACACTTTAATTTTTTTAATAACTTTGTAAACCAAATGAAAAAAAAAAAAAAAAAAAAAAAAAAAAAAAGAGTTAAATTACTAACAATTGTAAACTCTTAGTCTTTTATAAAGCTACATTCAGTGACACTTAACAACAGAAATAAATGATAATAATATTAAAGTTTTAAAAAATTAAAGAACACGCTTTTATAGAAATGTGAACTAAAAAGCACAAAATATCTACTACATCTTAGTATTAAAATGCAGGGTAAGAGAAAATCGTGTGAGTGACACACCATAATATTTACATACATTTAAATCTTTAATTAAAATAATTTTTAATTAAACAAAAACCATCCCCTGACTGGGAAAGAACGCTAGACTTTTAGGTTCGTAGCGCGGAGCTTTACCTCACAGCCACAGCGTTCACGTAGGGAAAGTCTTTTTTTTACAATATAGATTTTTTGTTTGCTCCGAGAGCGGTTACAAACATACATACAGATGAAGCTAATAAAAGCGTGTTAAAAACTGTGTTAATCAGGTAAGAATTAAAAAGTAGGCTAAAAAAATGTTTATACGTATTGATCTTTGACTCGGTAGCTTACTACAACGTGGAGGTCTATACCCTATAGGCCTACCACGGAGTAATATTAATAGGAGTTGAAGGTCCAATGGGAAAAAACTACGAAACTGTGATCTAAATTTTTGGTAAATATTGAGGGCGCCACTTGTCATTCCTCCCTACCTCGGCGAGGATATACTGTTGTTTTCAATCGAATTTTGCTGGAGTACATTTAAAATTTTTTATTTTAAGCAATTTAAATTCTTTGTAAGTTCTTAAAACTGCATAATTCAGATGTTTCAAATAAATGCTTCGTTCCTAGTTGTAAAACAGGCTATGATAGTGATAAGAAAAGAAAAAAAAAAGCCCTAGGAGAAAAATAAAGTCCGAGTTCGTGTTTTCTGCACCTAAAGTAAGTTTATTTTTTTTCTTTACAAAATTTCATCCATTCTCCTTCCTCCCAATTGTCTGTTTTAGCTAGCTTCGGTTCATAAGAATCGTCATTTTTTAAAAGCTTTCTTTCAAAGTAAAATTAGTATAAAATGGCTCTTAAAAAAAACATGTTGGTTAGAATACTCTATTTAATGAAATTTGCTTTCAATCGAAATTTTTTCAGCTTGATATTATTTAAAAAAAAAAAATTAAAACGAGACATTTCCCCATTGAATAGCATTGCGGAAGCTGGAGAGAAGGAAGGATTGCACGCTGGCGCCATCTGTAAACATTAGAAAACAACATCACAAAATTTCAGCGTTACCTTCTTCTCCTGTCTTATTACTCCGTGAGGCCTACCTATATTTTTAATCATTCATTGTTATCGCTTTTGCGGTTTGCAGTTAATATAAATATAATAAGGTTCATTTTCGGTACATTTGGCATGAGCCCATCACCAAGTATTCTCCGGATCTAGAAAATTTGTATTGCTCCTAGTAAACTAAATATAAGCAATTTTCGTCATCTTCAGAGGTATCCAATTCCTGCTAATTAATTTTATTTAATAGCGTAGGTTTTTTTTCATTTGTGTGTGTGTGTGTGTGTTTGTGTATGTGATGCACTATTTGACCTTTTCCTATAGTGTAAATATCATATGTGGTTTTTACTTTCCGAACACTATAGTGAGGAAAATATTGTAATCATGTCAAAAATCCGAATTTAAAATTTTGATGTTTCTATACGTTTCGAGGTCCCCTGAGTCCCGTTTTCACTATTTTTACGATGATGTATGTGTGTATGTGTGTATGCATGTGTGTGAGTGAACACGCTAGTGTCTAAACGCTTTGCTCGAATGAGCTGTAAGTTGGTATGCATGTTGCACGTCACCGTAGCACGAACCCTATTGATTTTGATGAATCTAGCACTTATAGTTTTTTTACAGGGACACAAGGAAAAATTCTTTATCATTATGGCCTATAGGACCAAATTTTTAAAAAGTGCAAAAGCATCTAAACGCCTTATTCAATTGATCTGAAAATTTATATGAATATTATAAATCACTGTTGCACTAACTATAAGCATTATATGTTTTAACAGGAACTCAACGAAAAATTCTTTATCATTATGATCTATGGGCTCAAAATTCAGTAGCGTTAAATAAAACATCGTGTACTATATGGAGAAAAATATCCAAACTCTCTATTATGTTTTTCTCTCTTTTGTTTGTTTAACAACTCCTCTTTCTTTACTTTATCTACAAAACTGTTATTTACTCAATGTTCGGAAAGTCGAGTGGAGTCACTCCAGATTTATTATTCATATATCTAGTAAGTGACATTCTGTTTACACGAAACAGTTCTACTTCTACTGCAGCCCACTTCTAAAGTACCTTTAGCTCTTTCAATGAGCCTATTGTTAACATAATTTTTCTTGAAATATAAAAACCTGCATTAAAAATCATGCCTGGGCAAGTAGAGACTCTGTCACAACATGCTTCATAGATCCTCCCATTGTTGCAACACACGTGGTTGAACAATACCAGTTAGCAAGTCAATAGGGTGATTTTTGAGGCTGCTATCCATTACACACAGACACACGTTGATGTTATTGAAAAATGTCATGGTTTACAGAAGATATTTCCGTATTTCGGGCCTTGCAGCATTTCTAGAGTTTTGTTCTAATTTTATTACATTTTTACCATTATTTTAAAATAATACTTTTTTACATAGCATTTTACCAATAAAACATTAAAAAATATTCAAGAAATTTTTTTTATTAACGATAGTGATGACAATATAATAAAATTGGGGTTTAGAGCGATTTCAATGTAGGTTTTTTTTTTTTTTTTCTTTTCCCTTTTATAGTGTGATTTAAAAAATAAATGGTGATTAATTTTTTTTTGAAAAATCATTTAAATATGGTGACCAACGGAGCGGATGTAGTCTGCTAGTAAATAATAATTTTAATAAATTATTTTTACTGAGTGAATTTATACAGAAAAATGTAGAAGAAATACATGGTCTGGCCACAACATACTAATTTAAATATAGTTATAAGTTTAAGTTGATGTATTTGTTATTTTTAAGTACTACAGCGAAATGTAACACAGATTATATTCTTTCTAACTTGTAACAGTAAAATATCATTATGAAATATAATAATAATAATAATAATAATAATAATAAACAACTGGAAATTACCTATATATGATGCATAACGTTTTAAAGTATTGTTTATTTTTCTCCATAATTACGGTTTTCTTTGCAAATTGTTATGAAGTATTTATGGTTGAAATCGCTTCAGGAAAAACAAAATGATAAACAGAAAGAATATTTCCTTCCATAATGCAATATGAATTATCTAATGTTATTTAAATGTATAAAAATGATGCTAGTTAGCAATTTTCAACTTTATTTTCTGCTGAGGTTCAAGTATGGAGGTTCCAGTAAGTAGTTCATATTATTATTCAGCACTTGCAGGCTTTACCTGCTTCGCTAGTCACTGTATTTAACCCTTTGAGTACTGAATTATTTGAAGACTTTTATGCCCATGGGACAGATTTAATTTGACGCTGTATAAAATAACACTTTTGCGATAGCATGATTTGATTTTTTGACAGTAAGGTCCGTGTGTGGGCGTTATTCTCCCATGTTACACTATTTCAGAATAAAATTTTCTGTATTCACATTTATATTACAAATGGATATACATTATAATTTTATTCTTTGTAATCAAAGTATTTGTATCAATAGTATATTTCATTACAAACTGCAAATATTGATTATATAGTTAAGAAAAAAAAAAAAAAAAAATAGCATACAAATTGCAAAATAAACACCCGCTGGTGGAGTTACAGATTTTCAAAGGGTGTGAATCTACGTCAGCGGTCGCGAAAGTGTTAATATGTAAAAGTAATACGTTTTATTTGGAATGTACTTATACTGATGATATAAGTATGGTTGTAAGATATCATAAAAAACGCCAGGAATGTGTTTGCAATCAACGCCCACTGGCGGGGGTGCCGCAAACATCAACGCCTACTTCTTAAATTCAGATAACGAGTCAGACTCGTCCACCATAACTTCGCCCAAGTAAGGAGATGACGAGTCTCACTCGTCAAATGTACCCAAAGGGTTAAAGAAACTGTCAAAAAAAAAAAAAAAAAAAAACGCTTTTCGGACAGACATGTCTTGGACGGTTATCATCTTCACTTTATGACAACAGAGAGCAGTACTAGACAATTTATAAAACTGCTAAAATTTTAATTAAATAAGAGAATTAATCTAAAATTGGAAAATCGGCCTTCGAAAGGCATCAGAAGAGATTATAATGGACCTTCGTACAAATTTCTGCAACTCTGCGATAAACTGTTTGCTTACACTGAGAAAAAAATTCTGTAACTGACATCTAGAATCTAAATTGGGGCTCTAGAAAAAATAGTTCCATGTCATCCTTATAAATTCTAGTTCCCTTTGAAAGCGAGTTCTAGAAACTCCTATTAGAACTCTAGAGCGTTTGCCTATATTCTCGAGGGCAAAGTTATTTAAAAATCTCTGCAAATAAATGAGAATACAACAGGCGGGTTTCCAAAACTATAATCTTGGTTTATTACCAAATTCTAGAAAATCAAACCAGAATTTCTCGCAATACGAAAGGTTCAGAATGTTCTGAATATTGTTTCCCCTTCTAGAAATGTATAGACTAGAAATTCTCAATCATTTCGTCTATTCAGGTTATGGGCGTGCCTTAAGCGCATAGCTCGGAAATCTATATTTCTAGTTAAGGGATTTAGAAAATGACCACTTATTCATTCTAGATGGTATATTTTTTTTCTCAGAGTACAATACGTCCAACACACCTCTTAGTTTAATTTTGTGTTTTGTTATTTTCTCGGCATCCATAACGGTTTAAGATATGAAAACGCTGTAAGATTTTCTTTTATTAACTGACACCTTTTCCGTTAATTATCTGCAGAAAGTAACACATTTACACTTTTCGCTTGACGCTGTAACTAACTGCGCTAACAGGCCATAGAAAGACTTTTTACACTTACATTTCTATCTCTAGAGTAGATCATTTCAGAAATTATTAGATTTCAAATGAATTAAAAAAAAAAAAAAAAAAATCAGAAATCGTGTTTTGAGGTGCAAAAGGAGAGGTCAAACAGAACTCTATGCAAAATTCTGCAGCTCTGCGATCATCCGTTTGCTGGTGACTTTTATTATATATAGAGTTAAAGTGTATATTTTAAGGTGGTCTCGGTAGAAAAAAATGTTATGCTATAATTGCTTAAAAACATGTTATGCTTAAAAACAATCGATCCAACACAAACTGCTGCATACAGCATAAGTAAAAATGCACTTCGAGCAAATTACACCTCAGTCCATAATGTAATTGAATAGTTTTTTGTGACCATGTAAACCAATCATTAATTATAATTATATCATATGTTATAGGAATTATATTTTTATGTCTTTGTATAAAACATACAAATTTCGTTAAATTTTCTGCATATTTTAAAGATACTTTACAGAAATACTTCTTATAGATTGTAATGTATTAAAAATTTTTTATGAGTTCTTGGACACAAACAAGTAGGAACACAACACACGTCATTTTCCATAGGAAACATGCCGTAAAAAACATATATTGCATTATATCAATTTCGAGGCAATTTAAAAATATTTACGGAAAAGGAAAGCTTAGAAATAGACGAACAAGCAGATGAACCAAATATTCTATCACTTTTCAATTTTATAGGAAAATGTTACTTATTTTTGGCTAAAACTCAAACTATTTTGAAAAGAAAAGAAAAAAAAAAAAAAAAAAAAAAAAAAAAAAGAAATAATAATAATCTGATCTGTCGCTCTTTTGCATTTACTTTCTCTTACCCATAAGGTAGAGAAAGTATTGTTTTTGGGTCAAATTTTCGAACGCGAGATTTTGTTATATTTACACGTTTTGAGGTCCCCTGAATATGAAAATCATGTTTTTAGCAAATGGTCTGTGTGTATGTCTGTGTGTCTGTCTGTGTGTGTGTCTGTTATCAGCATATCTCAAAAACAAATTATGGCAGAAAGTTCAAACTTGGTATTCTAAATGTGTATCATATAGGGATGCTACAGTAAGCTTTTCGTTAAGATCAAGCAAATGGTTCGTGTACAGGGACAATCAAGATAATTCTAATACATTACGTCTATGGGGGAAATTGCAGGAAAATAGAGTTTAACGTCTATAGACTGCACTAAACTAAATGAAACAAATATATATTTTTTGTAATAGAGACAGCTAACTGGTAAAACAATTTTGCGTATGTAGGAGCCTCACCTCCCCCCTGGGTGGGAAGTCCCCCCCTCGAGGGGAGTAAATTTTCATGATGGGTATCTTTCAAAAGAGCTCGCCAATACCTTTAAAACGAATGGTTGAACCATCGATCTGCGATAATTTAAAACGAAGTTATGGATTTTTTTTTACTTTTAACGAAAAAAAAAAAAAACTTTGAAAAAAAATCTGTACTTTTTTTTTTTTTTTTTTATTGAGAATAAAATGGACTTTTTTTTGGATATATGGTGTTATACTACTTCTCTAATATGGAAATCGTCTGCCTTATCATAAAAGATAATTTTTTTAAATAATAATTTTAATAAATTATTTTTTAAAAAGAGAAATATTTTTAAATAACTGAATTAAATTCTATATAAATGTAGGTGCATTAATGAAACGGGGGGTTGAAGGGGCGGTGGCCCCCTAATACAGAACTAATTATCATATAAAACTCTTCAGAAGCCTAATATGAATTGTTTAACATAGGTTTATATAACAGTATTCGTTATCTTACCTATTAATCTGCAACCTGTATTTATAGTATTAAATTTCAGGGTAAGAGAAAGTCGTGTGAGTGACACACCAGATTATTTTCTCTTGCATTTCGGTACTGTAGCGATAGATTGAATAAGGACATCAATAAAGTAAAATAATAAACTTTAATCTATTTTAAAAATAATATAAAACAGGTTGTGTAAAAGTTTTATTTCCTCAAACTCCCCGTTCAAATATTTACATATATTTATTTAAAAAAAAAAAATAATAATAATCAAAGCTGTCATTAAATTTAAAAGTTCATTCAAAATTATTCAGATAACTGTCTCAAGCAATAGGTCTTAAAACTTGCCATTCTCGATCAAACTTTTCAAGTGGCAAGCATTTACGAATTCCTTAATACTAGATTTGAATTTTTTTGTAGCTATTTGTTTTCAAGTTATATTAATAATAAACATACATGAGACCGATAAAATTTGACTCTCGCATTCAGAAGAACTCAAAACTTTTTTTTTTTTTTTTTTTTTTTAAGAGCTAAATATTGAATTTAAAAATGTGCTTTATGGCTATAAAAATTTTCCTTCATGAATAGTGTTCGTTGACGTAGTAAAATAAATTATATATTTTTGTCTAAAAAAGGTTTTCTTCAACTTTCTCTACACTGTCTCGATGCTGATTATTAATAATTTTCTTTCAAAAAAAAAAAGTAAATAATAGATTTTGATGAAATTCTGGCAAAAGCAGAATTTAGTTTAGTAAGGAGAAGTATCAGTGGTTTTTTTTTTTTTTTTTTTTTTTCAAAATTTAACATCGCTTTCAAATTATTCAGTTATATTTTCGATAAATGTCCAACCATCGTAAGACAAAGTTTTTTATCCGTAGATTGAGACAAATAGTCCTCTGTACTAAAAAAAAAAAAAAAAAAAAACGGCCTCCAAATCAAAGTTATGTGCAAAATGTATTAGTTTACCAATTGACAGAATAATAATAATAACAAAATCTTTCGAAATTGAGGTTTTTGAAAAATACAAGAGAAATTTTTGCAGTTTTTTATGATATTTGGTGTGCTGATTTTGAAAATGACCTCCTTTTTTCCGCATCATGCTAGGATTTTTAGTAAAATCAATATCGGTATTTTTTCTTCTCGAACAATATTGTATGTGCTATCTGGCAACAATGGTTTCTATTCATTTAAATCTGTATAAAAGTATCGATTCTCGGTATAGTAACTTGATTTAAGCAATCGATTTATTTTTTATCGGTATAAATGGATGAAAACTACTGTCGCTACACTCTTAAAAATTTCCGTTCAACGTTGAACCAGCGAATGGGTCTAGCTAAGAGAAAATTCCAAACAATGGAACACTTGCTTTCTCGAAAAATGTGATCATGGTTCAACTTTCAACATGGTTCAAAGTTGAACCAACCCATGGGAATACCTTTAGTCCAGAACACCGCTTTGCGCATGCTCGCTCAGAAGCCTGCTCCGCTGCTCACGTGACTTATCACGAGACGACTTGTTCTTGTTGGTGCTTACGGTCAACTTTTGTGAAAGTTTCAGGTAGTTTCAGAAAGATATTTCAGGCAAAGAATTTCTAATAGATAAGAAGGGAACCGTAACTAGCGAAAGAGTGCTTATAGCTTTGCTGGAAATTGGTACGTTTTTCCCCGCTCCATCTGCGAAATCGCCAAGTATATTGTGACAAACCTCAAAAGCGTCACGGCGCGCACCATTTTAAAATTGAATGAAGTTGTCAGTTGTCGTTGACCGTTGTCGTTATCCTTTATCCTGTTAAAAGTGATGTGTCAATTTTTTGTGAAATCATAATGGATTAAACACAGCCTGAAAATACTTTTAGTTTCATTGTAGTCCTGAAAGGTAAATGATATTTTACTTACCACTTGCAAGCAGGTACAATCCTTAAAAGCTCAAAGTTTTAATATTCTTTGGCTTTGGGTTTTGTACCTGCTAGTATTTCCAAGTTGAATATTTACTTAAGGAAGCCTCAGTAATGAAGTGAGTGTTTTATTATTATTATTATTATTATTTTCTTCTTTAATTTTGTATTTGAGTCTTTAATTTTTAGGTGTTGATCTAGGTTTAAAATTTTGGTACACTTTTTTAAATCAATAAATACTCTTGTAAATTTCTACTGATTTTGTAAAAAAAAAAAAAAAAAAAAAAAGGTATCGAGTAAAGCTTTAAACTTTAGCATTAGCTGTCAGCCGATTTCCTGTTTAATATAAAAATATATAATATTAAGATACCAATGTTTTATTGAACTAAGTGTGTGCATATGCGATAATTTCATACAATATTGATAACAGGTTTTAGGCATCGAAAAATTTGAATTAATCATTTACTTAAACAAAATGTTTTTGAAATGCTTCTTTATAAATTTAAATTTTGTGAAGAGAGCAAGCAACCTAACACTCCCAATTTTAGTTTAGATTTTATTTATTATTGTTGTTGTTGTTGTTAAAATTATAACCATTTGATTTTCTTTTAATTGCAAACTTTAATTTCTGTTTACATTGATTAAATTTTCTATCAGTAACTGCATTAACAATTTTATTGGAAATAATAATAATGATAATCAAGCACATTTAAGAGATGAAGCAAATTTTTTGGATAAACAGATTAGTCAATGTACAATGCCTGTTAAAACAATTTAGGCAATTTAGATTAATATGCATTTATACTAAAATCCTGAAAATATTGTAAATATACGTGTTCTGAAGTGTAAAAGGGGAATGTGCAATATTTTATTTTATTTTATTTTATTTATTTATTTATTTATTTTTTAAGCAGTGCTTAAAATTGTTTTAATCCTTAAAATATGTTCTCTTTATTTAAGACTTATGAAATTTCATGTAAAATTAATCATTCTAGTACGCTGCATCCATTACAATTTTTTTTCCTATATCAGTTTAAATAACAGTACAGTACAGTACCACCTATTAATTAGATGCACAAAAAAATTAATTAACATAGCTTCTCACAACAAATGTTTTAAATATACCTACTGTTTAGTGTAATTTTAAGTAATAGGTGTTGAGATACAGCAATGTGGAAAATTATAGACATTTATAGCAGTGCCACCTATCGGTCGATATACACCCATATTTAATAAAAATTTCAGCACCAATATGACCTTCAAAAGTCAGGGAATATCAAAAAGATCCCTGTTTATGATATTGAACTTTTATTTGGTTATTGATCTTTAAAAAAATAATTATGGTTCTATTTAAATTAACACGGTGGAATCTAGTTTAATTTTTAATACATGCTAATTTGTAAGAGTTAACTCTATTTATAGTTGCACAGTCAAACCTCGTTAATACATCACTCTGCACATAAGACACCCCTTTTTCTTAGTCCCAAAATTCCTTTAACTCCGCATAACAAGTCAAACCGCTTAACACAGTTTTTCAGAAGTCCCAAAAGTGATGTATTAATGAGGTTTGACTGTAATTATATTTATCACAAAACAGTTTAGCTTAACCGAGTTGCTGCTAATCACAAATTTAAATTAAGATTTGTTCTATTCTGGTTTTTAAAACTAATTTTATGCCACTTAAATTATGCGTTAATCTTGTTTTGTTGTCAACATTTTTAACTGTGGAAATTTTCCTATTTAATTATTATAACTGAAATATACTTGTGGTTAAAGTTTGGTTTCAGAAACAGAAATGTCAAGGGAATAAATTAAAAGAATATGGACTTGGAAAGAAATAGATTAAAGTCATATATTGCCACCACCGTAGGTTAAAGCTTCTAAATTGTATCACCATTGCTCTATCAGAGCAGTTTAATCAATTTTTTGACATTATTTCAATTTTATGCTATATAAATAGCAATGTAATACACACATGTGATTCTTATTACGCTTCCTGTTAATTTTAGTGACTTAAGACTAATTGCACAAATGTGAGCTTACATAGTTTTTGTACTCCCAAGATATTAATGTATGCAAAATTTATTCTAGTGCAATACTTGTCTTAGGACATTATAATTTGCATAAAAAGTGAAGTAAAAAAGAAAAGCCATGGAATTCACAAAAAACGTATAATATAATGAATTGGGGGCATAAAATGGCCGAATATAAAGAAAAAAAAAAAAGAAATTGACTCTACTGTGAATAAAATAAGTGGGTGATTGTTTATTTTATTTAAAAAAAGAAAAAAATAATTTTGTCTAAATTATAGGCAAAAACCTGATTTGGTTGTCAAAAACCAGTTAGTAATTGAACAATGTTTTGTATATATATTTTTACTACTAGTTGGATTTATGTTTTGAGTATATGTTTAACCACTATTTGGAATTCGGATGAATCATACAGTTCCTGGCCAAATTATTAGACCAAAGCAAAAACACAGATAGAAATACATTATATATTTATTAGAATGATCAACTAACTATGATGAGCACAGATACCGAAATTCGGCTATGTAATAATCAGTTCATATTTTTCTGTGAAAGTTCGAACAAAAATGTATATAGGGAACCGATAGAGAAAAATAAAATATTTTGAATACGCTGTGTCATTAAATTAATGAAATGATTTGGAACTTCTACAGTTAGTCTTGCTTATTATGTGCCAATTTTTACCTCAATTTTCATAGAATAGCACATATTTAAAAAGATATAAATGTTCTTTTTTTTTTTTCTTCTTTTTCATTTTTCCATGTTGAAATTGATATATTTTTTTTTAATCAACGTTTGTCAATCTGTGATTTTTTTTATCCGCCTGCATTTCCTTGACTTTAAAAATTTACTTCCATAATAAGAGATGTTTCGCAAATTGGTAAATTTTTGGAAAAAAAAAAAACTTTCATTTTAAACTTGGAAACAGGGAAATAAAGACTGAATTTTGTTTTTGTTAAAAAAAAAAAATCTTTCTAAATATTTGTGCCAGTTCTACGAAAATTGAGGCAAAAACTGGTGCGTAATAAGCAAGACCAACAAGTTTCAAATCGTTTCTTTCATTTAATGATAGGGTTTTCAAAACATTTTGTTACTGTCTAATTTTTATCGGCTACTTTTATGTATTTCTATCTGAACACTCACTGAAAATCTGAACTGATACATACATATTATATAACCAAAGTTTCGTTTCTGTACTCATTGTAGTTATTTGATCATTCTAATAAATTTCCATACATTTATCTGTTTTTTGCTTTGGTATAATAATTTGGCTATGCACTGTAGGGTTCATCCTAATTCCAAATAGAGGTTCAACATAGTTCCAAACTGTGGCTACACCTTTTTTCAAAACATGGTTCAATGTAATTTCAAGCTATAGTTTTACCTTTTCCCAAAACATGGCTCAACATAATTCCAAATTATGGTTACACTTTTTCCCAAAACTTGGTTCTTCCTTTTCTGAAAATATGGTTCAACATTTTCTCAAAACATGGTTCTTGCTTTTCTGAAAATATGGTTCAACCTTTTCCCAAAACATGGTTCAACCTTTTCCCAAAACATGGTTCAACGTAGTTCCAAAGTATGGCTGAAAGCAAGTACCATGTTATGGAGACAGGTTTTACCATTATATGGATGCACCCAGCATTGAACCATATTTTGGTTCAACGTTGAACCAAAATTTTTTACAGTGTAGATCGCACGAGCCGCCTCAGGCCGAGGAAAAAAAAAAAAGATAAATCCTCTTGAGTATTTTTTACATCAAATTATGGTACCGTTTCTAAAAGGAAATCACCAACCTACTATTTTATTTGCTTTTATTAAGGGAACTTACATAAAATAGACGAGCAAATATTAAGTATACACTGTAAAAAATATGTTCTATTTGCTGCCGGAAATCCTCTGTAGTTTGAGAAAATACGTTCTGACAACGTAATTTTTTCGTAAATTACGCGTATTTACTCAAATTACAGAGAATTTCTGGCAGCAAATAGGACAATTTTTTTACAGTGTATGTGTTAAAAATCCAAATAAAATTAAATTTTTCACGAAAATGTGATGTGATAGAAATTTTTCATTCTATTTGTTTAAATCAGCACCAAAAAATACATAAAGTTCAGCTACCAATTCCCTTGTATTTTTTTTTTCATCGCAGGCCTTTGTAAATAGTATTATTACAAAGGTACTACTGGTCTGTACATTTTCCCTTATACACTTAATTGGTCGTGCAAACTTACTACAGAAGATTGCTATACAAGTATAATAGTGGAAGTATATAAGAGAAAATGTACAGATCAGTAGCACCTTTGTAATAATACTAAGAGAAAGAGGTCTGTAGCAACCCTGTACAGAGTGTTCACAAAGTCCCGTTACCCCCTGTCACACGTGTCCAAATGACATATTCATAAATGCTTGCATTGTATTAATGTGAGATCACAGCAGAGGACAACTTTAAGATTTAGTACAGCCACGTTTCCCGCGCCTAGCACTGAAGACGGTTCCAAAGGCTTGAAAAGCTGCCATACAGGTTGGGGGTTGATAAACATCCAGTTATTCGGCATTCCTTTCTGCCATTTTCTCAAGAGTTATCAGGTTATCACTCCTATTTTAAAACTAGACTCTTTGAGCACTTGCGTACACTGTTAAAAATTTCAACAGAAAACTGTGTGATCTATTATCTTAAGTCTTACGTAAAATTACAGAGAAAAAATAAACGGAGATGTTAAAAAACTTATTTTATACGTTCATGTTAATGACTAAGATTAATTTAATTAATTATTGGTGAGAATATATTTAGGACTTAGAATGCTTTTTCTGAAGTCGAAATAGTCATTTTTAATTTTAATTAATAAATTAAATAATAAAATTAGGTAAAAATACAGATTAAAGATTGAGAATCTCGATTATTCACTTTTAACTAAGAATTACTGCCAATTTACAGAGACTCTGGATAAATATTTACATTAAATTTACAGAAATTTTTAACAGTGTAGAGGCTCCCATGGTCGCAAGAAACGTGGTGGAAGAATATTGTGGCTATTATTTACTGCTTATTCCAGAGTGTCTGTGCGTACACTATGGTTTTTGTAGCAGAGTATGATTCTCCTGTATTCACTATGTGGAATTCTCTTCAACATTGTTGAGATGAAGCAATGGTCATATCACATGGGCGCATATATACTCAACACAACATTATACGCAACATGTTCACTCAGCGACGTTCAAAGTTGGGGAAGCTCAATGAACGAGAAAACAGATCAGTTGTCCGTAGGATTCTCCCGATCTGATAGTGTGAGGTTTTCCCTTCTCTAATGTCCATATCACACGGGAGCATATGTACTCAACACAACATTATACGCAACATGTTCACTCAGCGTCGTTCGGAGGTGGGGAAGCTGAACGAACGAGAAACCGATCAGCTGTCCGTAGGGTTCCCCCGAACTGATAGCGTGACGTCCTGTCTTCTCGAAAGGTATTCCAGGAAAAAATCTTGTCTATTCCTCCTATTGGTCAATTTTGATCAGCACGCCCAACACTGTCAGCTTTTTGTAAACGGCTTCGGAAAAGCTGATCATCCGAAAATGTGCTGTCCTTGAACACGATCAGGCTGAGTGTGTTGGGTTTAAAATGCTGTGTTTAGTAAAAAGTTGAGCAAAAATCTCTCGTGTGATATGGCCATAAGAGTTTTCCAGGAAAAACTGGTGCCCTTCCCTCCTATTGGTCAATTTTGATGAACACGCTGAACTCAGTCAACTCTTTCGGAAGACCACCGGAAACGGAAAAGTTGATCATCCGAAAATGTGCTGTCCTTGAGCAAGGTCAGGCTGAGTATGTTGACTGTAATGTTGCATTTAGTAAAAAGTTGAGCAAAAATCTCTCATGTGATACAGCCGTAAGTGCTCTCGCATGGCATCCTTAATTTGTAAAATTTAAAAAACAACATCTATGTAATGCATAGGAGGGGTAACGGGACTTTGTGGTCACTCTGTACTAGTAAATTTTGGTGCCAGTGTATATTTGCGTGCTAAAAAACTAGACTGAAAACTTTCTTTTTCAGAATTGGGACTTTTCCTTCTCACGGCATTTTTAAAAATAAATGCACGTTCTTAAAGTTTCTCTCATTTTTATTATGCCACTAATTTTCTAATAGACATGAGTTTAAAAAATTTCAACACTATGAAAAATCTATCTTAATTTTTTTAATTTTAGGATGTTTTTCTCCTTTTCATTACTATCAGCCTGATGCTCAACTCGTTACCGGAATGCGAAGCACAGGATGAAGCTGGAGCAAGCAGTGTAGTTGACCCCGATACGAAAATAGATGAAAAAGTAACAAGCAAAAATTTTCCACTAGGAAATAATGGAACTAACTCTGACATGAAAGCTTACGGTACTGAAGCAGAAAGTAAAATATTCACTGTAAAAAATAATGAAAGCAGCGTTGATAGCCAAGTGAATAAAAAGCATTACCCAGTTAAAAGAGTAAAGAGGCAGTTAAAACATATTCTGACAGAGTATCACGACTGCTTTGAACATGGCATGAAGGACAAGCGTCTCAAATGCTCTATTAAATGCTACAGCAGTGACGGAGGAAGGAATGTGGAATGTGAATGCAATTGCCGTGGGAATGGGAAATAGCGGTAATAATTTTAATTTTTAAGTTCTTTTATTCATTATATATTACCTAATAGGTTTTGCCCGCCTCGCTGTTCACTACATTTAAATGAATCACATTATTAAGCTCAAAAAGTATAAACTTTGAAGAAATAATCGATTGAAATCGGTAGATCAATTTTCTAGACACTAACAAATTTGTAAACAAACCTAAATTCCAATTCTCTCTGCCTTTCGCAACCCCTTACAACGGACGTTGGTTTGCTTCCCACATTGTCTTACTAATTAGTTCTCGAGATAAAACAAATTTGCAAGAAAGATTCGATTTGTATCCTCACAGCCTTCGGTAGTACCTTCCTCTGCGAAATATCTCAATCCGTGCATTGGCTCCTCTTAAACATGTACATGTGCATAAACATAAATGGACTCTTCCCAGTTTCGTCTGTTCAGTCATGTGATAGAGAAAAACGAATAATCGACTTCTGAGAATCGAATTCAATTAAATATTGTTCTTAAGAACAAAAATGTTAATATTTAATATAAAATAAAATAAAAGTAATATTGTGCATTTGTAAACAGTAGAATAGTTTGTATTTGTAAATTTAAGAATTTTTTAAAACCCTTTATGTGTTTATTTATTTTCAACTGTAAGAATCGATTTTTGTATGTTCCAGTGTAACTGTTACATTAACTGATCTAGCAATAAATAATAGCTTGTTCTTGTGGAATGTTTATGGATTATAATTTGAAATTTTAAAATGTTTTCATGTAATTTAATTACATAAAGGTGTTACAACAAGTTAATTAACTTAGTTACTGGTCTAAATGGATTTACGCAGTACGATGTTGCACTGTCACTGATTTAAGTACCAAAAATCAGAGTATTTAACATGTTCTTCATGAACATCAATAAGAAATATAAACTCAATAATGATTGTAAATGTATACAGCAAACAAAAGATGATGAATAATGATATAAAATGGATTAAAAATGATGATGTATAAAAGCATAACACAGATTAAATACGATTGATCAAAAATAAGAATAGAAAATATTTTATTTCAGCAATCGCTATAGATAAACAAGATTTCGTCTGCTATTTGTTTTTCCTCTATCATGTGACCTCTGGCGTCAGGTGGGAAGAGCCCATAAAAAAAAAAAAAAAAAAAAAAGAAAGAAAGCTGTTAAACAATTTTGAGGGAACAACAATTATCTACATGCATCACGAAATAGAACGCCATTGCGTTCTGTAGTGTATTTCCTGGAACTTGCCCTATTATACTTGTAGCCATTATACCGATATATACCATACGTCCTCACATCTCTTGAGTGTGGCAGTGTCTTAAATGAGCGCACTTAGCGCACGCAATTTTTTTTCGGAGAAAAAAAAAAACGAATCTTGATTCGGATCTCCACTACTTTGGACAGTGTGTTTCGCGCACACTATTTAATTTAGAGCGTTTGAATTGATATATGGCATGCCTGCTCCAGGATTCCATTTTCTGCAACAGTGTCTCAACCGGTCGCTCTGTGCACGCAGGTCTATTTTTTAAACTTAGAAACCTATACACCCGAAGTCCAAATCAGAAATTAAATTTTTTGAAAGTTCATATTAAATTTATTTTTCATGTACAGTCGGTAACAAAAGTCTCCGAACACTAGCAAAAATTCCTATGCAAAAAAAAAAGTGCACTTAATAGAGTTTTGTTAAATAAACCCTTATCGAATCCTGTTTTTTGACTGACTAAGAACAGGATTCGACAAGGATTTATTTAACAAAACTCTATTAAGTGCACTTTTTTATATAGGAATTTTTGGTAGCATTCGGAGACTTTTGTTACCGACTGTACAAATAAATAATAATAATGATGATGATGATAATAATAATAATAATAATAATAATAATAATAAGAGGTGGTAAACTTATTGATGCCCGCGTGATACATTTACTAAATTTAAAGCAATAGAGGCAGAAACTTTTATCAGAAACTTTTAACCCATGTAAGATTAAATTTTGATAAAATTTATTTAAATTTTATTATTTACATGTAAATATTTTTTTTCTCTTTATGTTAATCAATTTAAAAAATGTGCAAACGTATTGCTTTTATTAATATCATTTTCATATTAAAACAATACTATCAAAATCCGAGCATATGTATATAGTTATGTACATGAAGCTAAGTACGAGCCAATGAACGCAACAAGTGGCTGAAAGATACAAAATAATCCATGGAATCCTAATTGTCCATTAAAAATAAATTAGTACATTGAGTTTTAAAGATGTTAATATTTGCCTATAGGCATCAAAATATTGGAATTATCTTGTGAGTCCCTATACATAAACCATCAGTCCTTTATGTATTATTTTTGCCACTTTTCTTTTTAGGTACTGTCACTTGGCAATATGGTAGTTTTAGGTTGATTTCTTTAGAAATCGACCTATTGCAATCACTTCGTTTATCTATCTATCTATCTATCTATCTATCTATCTATCTATAATGAAAATTTTGTCATCACGATATCTCCCGAAATAATACTCGAAATCGAACCAAATTTGGACAGTGAACTAATCTTATAAATATCTTGAATGAGTTCGTTAACCAAGTTGCTCCGACCTTTTGTTTTCAAGTGGCAGCCACTTGAAAATTTGAAACCGACATTGTAAAAAGCATATTTAAAGCAAGATTTGCTTGAATTTTGATGTAAATACAGGCCACATAAGGGTCTCAAAGAAGTTCATGAAGTTTATCCGCCATTTTTAATAAAATGGCAGATATTTTAAGTTAAGCGGGACCACTTGAAATCAGGCTACCACTTGAAAATTTAAAATCACTATAACTTCCGAAATAATAATCCAAATCGAACCAAATTTGGACAGTGTCTTAACTTATCCTATAAATATCTTAGATTAGTTTATTAACCAAGTTGCTCCGCCATTTTGTTTTCAAGTGGAGACCACTTGAAAATTTCAAACTCAAATTGTAAAAAGCGTATTCCGAATTTGTTTTAAATTTGATGTAAATATAAACCACATAAAGGTCTCAATAATGTTTATTAATGAAATTTATCTGTCATTTTTAATAAAGTGGTAGATATCTTAAGTTAAGCGGGGCCACTTGAAACCACGCTACCACTTGAATATTTAAAATCATAATAACTTCTGAAATAATACTCCAAATCGAACTAAATTTGGACAGTGTCTTAACCTATCTTATAAATAACTTAGATGAATTTGTTAACCAAGTTGCTCCACCATTTTGTTTTCAAGTGGAGATCACTTGAAAATTTCAAATTCAAATTCTAAAAAAGTGTATTCCGATTTTTTTTTTTTTTTTTTTTTTTTGATGTATACATAGATTATACAAGTGTCTCAAATAACTTTATTAATGAACTTTATCTACCATTTTTAATAAAGTGGCGGATATCTTAAGTTAAGCGGGACCACTTGAAATCAGACCACCACTTGAAAATTTAAAACCATGATAACTTCCGAAATAATACTCCAAATGGAACCAAATTTGAACAGTGTCTTAACTTATCTTATAAATATCTTAGATGAGTTTGTTATCCAAGTTGCACCGCCATTTTGTTTTCAAGTGGAGACCACTTGAAAATTTCAAATTTAAATTGTAAAAAGCGTATTCCGAAATAGTTTGAATTGTGATGTAAATACAGATCACGTAAGGATCTCAATGAAGTGTGTTAATAAACTATATCCGCCAGTTTTAATAAAGTGGCAGATATCTTAAGTTAAGCGGGGCCACTTGAAAATTTAAAAACACGATAACTTCTAAAATAATACTCCAAATCGAACCAAATTTGGACAGTGATATTATCATATAATCTTGAATGTTTTCACTGGGCAACTTGTTCCGACATCTTGTTTCTAAGTTCCAGCCACTTGAAATCACACTGCCACTTCAAATTATGCCACACGGTAACTTTTAAAAAACTATACTGATTCAAATAAAAGTTGGATAGTGAACTTATGGTTCAAATATCTAGGATAAGTTCACTTGGGGACTTGATCCGCAATTTCATTTCCAAGTGGCGGCCACTTGAAAATTTGTTATCACGGTAACTTTAGAAATACTTAATCAATGCAAATCAAAGTTAGAAATTCGATTTATCTTTCAAACAACAGAAATCTAGAAAATTCACGTAACTCGTGAACCAATCACGTTATTGCGTCCATCTTTGGTATATCGATAATAAGTATTTTCTCGCCAAAAGTCGCCAAAAAAGTAGCCATTGTGGAAAAGTCGCCAAATTCTGCGCCAAATCTATTACCTGCGTTACTGGATGTTTTTAATGCGTTTTTAAGGAAAAATTAGGCTATTTTAATGCTAAAACAAACTAGTAATGCAGAAAACTAACATTTTTATCAACTTACTAAGCCTCTTTGAAAGAATTTCTACAAAAAAAAAATTATTTTCAATTTTGCAACGATATCTTAGATGAGCAACTTTCTCTGCCATTTTGATCGAAGTGGCAGTCACTTAATTTTTCAACACGATGACTTTTGAGATTTTGAATTAATTCAAACTATATGTGTACAGTAGACTTATCTAACAAATACATTTCATATATTTGTCAACTTAACCCACCATTTTGTTTCCAAGTGCCAGCCACTTGAAAATTTTAAATTCACATAAAAATGTATTTATGAACCGATTTGCTTAAAACTCCATTTGTGCGCAGCCTACATCAATATTTCTACGAAGTGCATTAATAATTTGTTGGCGCCATTTTGAATCAAAATGACGGCTGCTTGATAAGGAAAAAGAAATCAACCTACCCTTCCGAATAAGCCGGAAGGTCTTGTTTTTCTTTTTTCTTTTATCACGATTTGAATGAGAAATCGCTAAATAATAAAGTTTAAAATTTTGTCGTTCACTTCCTCTATTCGAAAGTGTGGATCATTAATTAAAAAATCAGTAGTGACTCCACTCGACTTTCCGAATATTGAGTAATTAACAGTTTTGTCGATAAAGTAAAGAAAGATGAGTTGTTAAACAAACAAAAGAGGGAAAACCATAAAAGAATGTTTGAGGATTTTTCTCCATATATTACGTTTTATTTAACGCTACTGAACTTTGAGCTCATGTGTCCCTATAAAAACCTATAAATGCTAGATTCACCAAAATGCTTATAGTTAGTGCAACAGTGATTTATAACATTCATATAAATTTTCAGCTCAATTGAATAAGGCGTTTAGATGCTATCGCACTTTTAAAAATTTGGTCCCAGGCCATAATGATAAAGAATTTTTCTTTGTGCCCGTGTAAAAAAATTGTAAGTGCTAAATTCACAAAAATCTATACAGTTCGTGAAACTGTGACCTATAACATGTGTACAAATTTTTTGCTCAGATTAATAAAGCGTTTAGACGCTATCGCACTTTTAAAAATTTGGCCCCATAGGCCATAATGATAAAGAATTTTTCCTGGTGTCCCTGTAAGAAAAACTATAAGTGCTAGATTCACCAAAATCAATAGGGTTCGTACTATGGTGACTTACAATATACGTACCAACTTTGAGCTTATTTGAACAAAGCGCTTAGACGCTAGCGTGTTCACTGACAGACATACACACACACATACATACATCATCCTAAAAATAGTGAAAACGGACTCAGGGGAACTCGAAACGTATAGAAACATCAAAATCTCTAACAAATTCAAATTCATGCTTCGATCTGTAAAAGACGTATTTTATGTTTACGTTTGACATGAGATTTGTATTTTTAAGACTATTATTATGTATTTCACAATTTAATTGTTATTATTATCAAATTTATTCTATCAAATTCTATCAAAATGTACCTCGGAATCTTATAAGATCTCATAAATAAGACCGGGCTTTGTATCCGCTAAATGTATCCTTTCATCTATACATTTACAAGATCTAATGCAGTATAACTTGGATAATTCGAAGCTGAAGGGACCAGAGAAAAATTCGAAATATCCAAAAATTCGAATTACATATACTATTTTGTCAAAAAGAAGAGATAAATAAAAAAATAATAATAAAACTCTACGATTAAAGATACACATAAACTTTATATCTAAGAGTACTGCTACATCCCCCCCCCCCCCCCAACCATTAAGTCAATATTTTTTACGAGCTTAATTATTCAACACTTTTTTTAAAAATAGTCAGATATTTTTGATTGCTTCTTTAAGTACAGTCTTTGTGTCGCAGCATATGACTTCAACCTATCAATTGATACAAAAACAGAATCTTCTACATTAGACATGACTTTCAATTTAAAAAAAACCTTCGAAGTTCATGTTATATGGACCATATCTTCTTCTGATGTACTAGGTAGGAGATACTCTTGTATTTCCTCATCCTTCTTTTGAAAGACTGTTTAAAAAAAATAATGTTCTTTAGCTGAGAAAAATCTCGGAAACAAATATTACTGTAATATTTTAAAGGTAATCGTATGAAAAATTCGAATTATCCAAAACAGAATTCGAATTATCCATGATTTTTTAACATTATTTTAATACAAAATTCAAGGGACCGAGTAAAAAATTCGAATTATCCAGAATTTCGAATTAAACAAGTTCGAATTATTCAAGTTTCACTGTATTTCTTTCTTTATGTCTATTTTTACTTTCATAATTCCATTATTATGTATTAGTAATTTAGTTTAGAATGGTTTAATTATTAATGTCAAAACGTTCATAGATTTTCAAGGTTAGCCTAGACGAACCCATCTACATCACCCAATTATGGAAGGATACTGTGATCAGATATACAATTCAAGAGATTGAGAGACAAGAGATGCTGGCCGTATAATTTCGATATCAGAATTATGGGATATCAGTATTTATGCAACTAAATATCTATTATATAACTCAGTTTGATATAATGTAGAATTTTGATTTATGTAATTAACAGAAAAAAATTAATAAACTTGACGTCACTGAATTTTTTCTTGCTATTAGTTGTAACTTCCTTTTTGTTGTTGTTGCCTGTAACACCACTCTTATTGCTATTGCTTGTAACTGTATTCTTGTTCCTATTGCCTATAGTACTAGTAAGAAAGCATATTGTAGCCATCAAAAAATTTTCTTTTCTATTTTTTATGCAAATTCAAGTAATATAAATTATTTATTAAAATTATTTGTCATGAAAAATGCAGACGATATCACAGAAGTATAGTGATTATTCTTTCGTACAGACTCGCCTCTTTTCAAAGACTCTCCACTAGTATTTCATAACAATAAACATTTCCTTCAAATTTGAAAGCATTTTTTATATATACAGGGTGTTCCAAAAGTCTCACACCCCTCTTCTAACTCGAAAATGAGTCAGAATTTTGAAAAAATGGCGAAACAAATATTTAATGAATTCGAGAGGGACCTGTTTTGGCCCCGGGGGGGGGGGGACTAGGGGGCCGCTAGGGAGGCAACTTTAAATTTCAAATAGAAAGGTATGTCATGTGATACATCCCTGGAAACGTCTCTTCAATACAATGAATTTGATATAAATAGTTTCGCCTTACGATGATTATTAAAGGAGATAAATGAGTTTTTAGACTTTTGGAATGTGGATTTTATACTTATGTATCCCCTTTAATAACCACTGCAGGACAAAACTATTTATACCAAATCCACTGTTTTGAAGAGACGTTTCCCGGGATGTATCGCAAGACATAACTTCCCATTAGAAATTTTAAAGTTGCACTCCCTAGAGGCGCTCCTACCACCCTCTTGCCCGGGCCCAAACATTTTTGGACAAAGTATGTCTTGTGATACATCCCTGGAAACGTCTCTTCAATACAATGAATTTAGTATAAATAGTTTTATCCTGCAATGATTTTATTAAAGGGGACTCATAAGTATAAAATCCATATTTCAAAAGTCTAAAAACTCCTGTATCTCCTTTAATGATCATCGTAGGGCGAAACTATTTATATCAAATTCATTGTGTTGAAGAGACATTTCCAGGGATGTATCACAAGACATTCCCTGCCATTTGAAATTTTAAAGTTACCCTCCCTAGCGGCCCCCTATTCCTCCCCTCCCCCCCAGTCCCAAACTTTTTTCACCAAAAGAGGTCTCTCTCGAATTCATTAAATACATGTTTCGCCATTTTTCAAAATTTCGACTCATTTTCGAGTTAGGAGGGGGAGGGGAACTTTTGGAACACCCTGTATATATATATATATATGAAGAGCTATGCAAAATTGTTAGTGAGGGAAATAAAGAAAATTCAAGATCGTTCGAACTAGTAATTGCTGAAAGTTAGTACCCACAAACAGCATCTGAATAAATGCATTTTTTTCATTTTTTTTTTTTTTTTTTCGGGAAAGGAGGCGGGGCTAAAAGTGGTAAAATCGAAATTCGTTTCAAATTATCACAGATCTATGGTTCAATTCGGAAAGAAATTTCAAAATTTAACGATTAATAAGAAGGATAAACGTGATTAATTAATTTTGACAGATGTTTAATCAATTATTCATTGAAAAATAATAAATTATATACATATTCCGTATACAATTAAGAAACACACACTACATATAAAATAAATTGATACTTCAACATTAGTTAAATATTAAACTTCTTGGAAAAAGGAACAATAATGATTCTTTTGGACGGAGCAATTAAACGTTCAATATTTGTACCAAAGAGTAACATTGGGCGTATATATTTAGTTTCCGCTCCTACTATTTTAGTATGTATCTATGTATATGAACGAGTTCGCATGGTCTACATATTTTTTTTTTCCTGAATCTTCTCCCGTTTATTTAAAACAACCATTTCCGTAATCTATGCCTATAAGTTTAAAAAGCTAATTGCTTGTAAATAGTGATAGAAGATTTAGAGGGGAAAGGCAGCCCGTGTGAAACCTGTATGAAGACCTTTGAGCACAACGGATGCTGCAGGTGGTGGATTCGCATAGTTGTCAATCTCCCGTTTTTCAAGGAAAACTTCAAACAGGAAATATTTTCTAATTGTTTTTAATTAATCGTCGAATATATATGTGATAAATTCCTTCATAAAAATACTGGTGCTAAATCTTATTTTAAAATTGGAAAGGTTGACACTCGTAGATTTGGCATCTCATTTACACTGATGGAAAAAAAAATCCCAACACCAGGAAGGAGCTGTGCGTGCTAGATAAACGAAATTTGGTAGGCGTGTTTATACATCTGAAAGATGAGGTCGATTCAAAGTTCGAGCTACGCGCATAAGTGTGGCGCTAGTAGCGACACTATGAACATGCAAATGAGGTTTGCTTTAAATAAGCGCTGTAAGGTTCGTGATCGTTATTTACAGTTGAGATTTGACGTAGTGGTTAATGTTAGTCAAGGATGCCTCTAAGAAGACGAAGAAACCATTATCAACAGCTCACTGAGTTTGAACGAGGTCGTGTAGTAGGGCTACGAGAAGGTGGGTTTTCTTTCCGCGATATTGCAGAAAGACTTGGCAGGAATGTATCCACTGTGCATGAGTGTTGGCAGCAGTGGTCAAGGGAAGGTACTGCCTCAAGAAGACCGGGTTCCGGGCGGCCACGTGGCACTACTGAGAGGGAAGACCGCCGTGTTCGGCGTATGGCTGTGGCTAATCGTACTGCGTCTGCAGCTGAAATTCGAGCTGCAGTTGGCACCACAGTGACACAACGAACTGTTACAAATCGGTTACTTCAAGGACAGCTCCGAGCCAGACGCCCTGTAGCGTGCATTCCACTGACTCCAAACCACTGCCGTTTGCGACGTGAGTGGTATCAAGCTAGAGCTCATTGGAGGACGGAGTGGAGATCTGTTGTGTTTTCTGATGAAAGCCAGTTCTGCCTTGGTCGCAGTGATAGCCGTGTGTTGGTTAGAAGGAGGCCAGGTGAACGCCTGCTAGCGACCTGTCTGCGGCCTAGACACACAGGGCGTACTCCTGGAGTTATGGTTTGGGGATCAATTTCGTATGACAGCAGGAGCACTCTCGTGGTTATCCCACGCACCCTGACTGCAAATTTGTACGTCAGTCTAGTGATACAACCTGTTGTGCTGCCATTCATGAACAGCATTCAAGGGGGTGTTTTCCAACAGGATAACGCTCGCCCTCATACCGCTGTTGTAACTCAACATGCTCTACAGAGTGTCGACATGTTGCCTTGGCCTGCTAGATCACCAGATTTTTCTCCAATCGAGCACATATGGGACATCATTGGACGACAACTCCAGCGTCATCCACAACCAGCATTAACCGTCCCTGCATTGGACCGCCCAAGTGCAACAGGCATGGAACTCCATCCCACAAACTGATATCCGACACCTGTACGACACAATGCATGCACGTTTGCATGCTTGCATTGAAAATTCTGGCGGTTACACCGGTTACTAATGTACCAACATTTCACATTTGAAATGGCTCTTCTCGCCAATGGCTCTACCTGTGATCTTGAAACTTTAATCAATTAAATATGTTACTTAGACAAATGTATTGCTGAAATTTCATTACTGTACAATAATTTTTTCTTGTTCTTGGGATTTTTTTTTTTCATCAGTGTAAATTGGAATTTTCATCTTTACTCGGCATTATGATGCAACTTTTAAAGATGAGAAGTACTCTATGATTTCAGTGTCAGATAGTTCGGTTGAAGTTAGGAGGTTTTCATCAATCAACTTATTAAATGAAATCCTTGTTAATTGTCCCCCACCTTCAAAACTGAGCATTTTTACTTTAGAGAAATTTATATAGAGAAAGTATTAGATTCGTGAAAATCCGTTTTTTGATGGGTTTACACGTTTTGAGATGTCCTGAACACGAATTGATAGTTTTTAGAAAATGTCTGTCTGTGTATATCACGATTTTTGTAGACGCTGTATCTTACGAACCAATGAATGAAGTTTAACCAAACTTGGTATTTAGTTGCACCCTGACATAAATTGGTGCTGATTAGATTTGGGGATCAATCGCTCAACAGGTGGCGCTGTGATCGCATTTTTTGTAAACTTTTAACAGGGCAGTATAGGACAAAATTTCGTATAAATGTGCATAATGAGAGTTATTTTAAACTTGTGATTGTAAAATTAATATGAATTATTGATAATAGTGGTAGTTAACTAGGAAAAAAATTTTGTGCATGTGGGGGCATCGGTTCCCCCCTTGGGTTAATATCCCCCCGGGGGGGGGGATAAATTTTCAAGATGGGTATCTTTCGAAAGGTCTCATCAATACCTTTAAAATGGAGGGTTGAACTGTAAATCCGTGATAATTTAAAACAGAGTTATCGATTTTTTTTACTTTTAACAAAAAAGAAACTTAGAAAAAAAATCGTATTTTTTTTTTTTTTTTTTTTTAAATATTGTCACTGAGTGAATTTGTATAGGAACATATAGAAGGAAGTCTTGTGGTGGCCACAACATACTAGATTTCCTTGCGAATCATCTTCAAACTTAAATTCTATGAAGCATTTTGTGATTGTGTCATTGTACTCTCCCAAGCACTTTTTTATGTAATGCATTGCAATCAGTGTTGCCAGATCTGGCGGATTTTTTATTCAATAATCACCAATAACTTTTAATTGTAACGTTTGCCTAATCAGTTCGAAGATTGATAGTCTATTATGTATATCAAATATTACATCTCAAAATTATTGGTGTTTACTGAATAAAAAAAATCCGCCAGATCTGACAACATTGATTGCAATCGAAGAGACTGAAAGATTTGCTATGATATTCGTTGAAGACAATGCAGATGAATCACATATTTGGACTGCTGTTATAACTTTTTTAGAAGCTCCGATTCTCGATTAAATAGTTAAACGGTACTTGTTGTGTTAGATCGAAGGAACGTTTATTTTATATGTTGCAACATTAAATCCGCAACCTGTTGTGCAGCACAAATGCTCTCTCTCTAAACCAGAACAATCTTTAATTACCCTTTTACTTCATTACATTAAAAAAAAAAAAAAAAAGACGATTGTGGTTTTTTTTCATGATTTCTTATTATTACGTTAATCCATGCGTAAATTATTCACTCTTCCAAAGCAGCGATGTTTTTTACTACCTCCAATAACTAAAGGTATTTTATTAAGAGTTCCCGCCATGTTGCACGTCAGAAGATAAATTATACGCTGTTTAATTTTCTCACATCTATCAATGTTTTCGCTTTTGAACACGTCAGCATGTTTTAGTAAAATCTAAAAAAAAAATCTGATGTGGGCACCACATGACTTCCTTATACACTTTTAGAAATATACATAATGTTAAAAAACATTGACACTGGACCCGAAACAGTTGGCTAAAAATATTTAAAAAAAAAAAAAATGAATTATCACCGTGTTCTGAGGTTTTCTGAAAGTTAGTTAAAAACCGATTGCAAGATTTGTACTGGTAACGCTGACGAAAGCAGCAGGGACCCGAAAAAAATGGCTAAAAGTATTAAAAAAAGGTATTTTCACCGTGTTCTGAACTATTCTGAAATTTCAAATGTCTAGCTAGTCGGGAAGTTAGTTAAATAAATTTTCTGTTGAACCATATAAACGCTGCCGAAGGCAGCAGGGACCTGAAACAGTTGGCTAAAAGTATTAAAACGATGCATATCCACCGTGTTCTGAACTATTCTGAAAGTTTCAAGTGTCTAGCTAGTCGGGAAGTCTTCATATGTTCCAAAACAACGATAAGATTTTTATGGATGACAATGCACCATGTCACCGGGCCACAGTTGTTCGAGATTGATTTGGAGCACATTCTAGACAACTCCAGCGAATGATTTGGCCAGTTAGATCACCTGACATTAATCCCATCGAACACTTATAGGAGATAATCGAAATGTCAATTCGTGCACAAAATCTTGCACTTGCAAAACTTTCGCAATAATGGACGGCTACAGAGACAGCATGCCAGAATACTTCTGCAAAGGACTTCCAATGACTTTTTGTGTCCATGCTACGTCAAGCTGCAGCCCACCACCGGGCAAAATGAGGTCCTACAAAATATTAGGAGGTATCCCATGACTTTTGTCACCTCAGTGTATACAAATATGAAAACGTGGAATGGTAATAACACCTGTTGAGCAATATTCATGTAAAAGTAATTATCTCCAACTGAAGCCAAAATCAAACTAAATATAAATTTATATCGAAAGCCATCCATTCTTTTGTGAGATATAGCATCTACACCTTTTGAATATACAGAAACATACGAGAGATTTTCTAAAATTGATAGAATCGTGTTTAGGGCACCTGAAAACATGTAAATCAATCAAAAACCAGAGGTCGAAAATTTTGACGAATCCAACACTTTCTTCTTATATAAACTATAGGAGAATGTAAGAATATTGTTGTGATGGAAAAATCACACGACTTCTATTACCAATTTTAATAGATATATTATACTATGAACGTTTTTCGGAGCTACTGTTGTCAGAAGTCATAAAGTGTGCCTGACAAGTTTAAACACCTACCAGTTTTCTTGTAGTAAGTGACAAATATGCATACATCGCAAGGGCAATGAAAATTGGTGCTAACACAGTGAGTATGAGCAAAATATGTAGAGCTGTTTTTTTGAGATACCGACTTCCAAGACCTAAAATGAATTATTTAATCAACATCTGTCAATTTTTCTATAGTAACCAAATAATAAATACTACGACATGACGTGTAGAAGGGAGTTTATATAGAAAACTTGATTTAAAATCATTAGGTTCCTTAATTAGATGTCACAAAAAATAGATTTAATGATTATGAATAAAATTTTCTATTAAACTCTCTTTTGGGACCTTCTTTCGGTATTGTAGACACTCACTATGAAGCGATTTTACAAAATTCGGCTCCCAAGGGGTGTAGGCGGGAAACAAAATAATTTCACATAAACCTTCATATCTCAAACGGGGTAAAAAAAATACCCGTACAATTTTTGCTTTAAAATATAACTAACATAAATACTTATAGTCTGTTTCACCTTAACTTGGCAGCATTAAGAGAATTATTCTTTGTGATATTACGCTTTCAGAAATTGTCCTCATATATTTGGAATTAAAATTAGCGAAAAAGTATAAAAATTTATAAACAAATGTCAAACAATAAGGGAATTTTTCTTATGCATCATTTATGTCGAGTCGGTGTACATTTCTCTGTGCTGCAAATGCAAGATGAAACATAGTATAATAAAATAATAATATTATAGTTTAAAAAAAATAAAGAACACGCTTTTATAGAAATGTGAACTAAAAAGCACAAAATATCTGTCTCAGTATTACAATGCAGGGTAAGAGAAAATCGTGTGAGTGACACACCATAATATTAACATACATTTAAATCTTTTTATTAAAATAATTTAGAATTAAACAAAAATCATTTTTAAAAAATCTCCCCTGACTGGGATCCTTTAGATTCGTAGCGCGAAGCTATACCTCAACGCCACGGCGTTCACGTAGGGAAAGTCTTTTTTTACAATATAGATTTTTTGTTTGCTCCCAGAGCGGTTACAAACATACATACAAACATACATACATACATACAGGGGAAGCTAATAAAAGCGTGCTAAAAAACAATAAATTTGGTCCCAAAGAAGGGGAAAAGGGAAGCAAAACGGGATTTCACATACTCATTCATAACTCAAAAAAAAAAAAAAAAAAACAGATATCCGTAAGATTTTTGCTTGTAAATATAGCAAACACAAATATCTAAAAATTAATTTCACAAATACTTAAAAATTAATTTTTAGAAATTCAGCCCCCCCCCCCCCAAGGGGGGTAGGGGTGGGCATAAAACATGATATCACGTAACCTTTTATAACTCAAAAAATAAATAAATAAAATCAATTGAGGTAGTGAATCAACGAATGCTTTGCCAGCTTCGCTGGTCACTATATTTAAAGGGGACTAATGTGCAAGTTGTACCTGACGGGACTAAAGTGAAACTTGTACCTCAAGGGACTAATGTGAAAGTTGTACCTCACGGGACTAATGTGAGAGTTGCACCGAACGAACAAACTATTTCTTTCAACGAAAATGCCTACTAACCCTGGACGATAGGACTAATATATCGTATCATATTATATATCGTATTTATCGTAATATAACTCAATACTTATTTCGCTTCCTTCTTCGACTCGTTTTAATACGCATTTTTTATATGCATGAGCAGCCTCCGAAAAACAAAAACTTTAAATCATTAAATTCATTTTTTTACTTATTTTTATTTCATATTATTTCACGCACACTTTTTATTTCCTAATTCAAAATTATTAAAAAAAAACTTTTTCGATATCGCTTGTAACGATACTGATTATTATTAATTTTCTTTTCTTTTTCTTTCAATAATAATAATAATAAAAAAAAGATTTTGATGAAATTCTGGCAAAAGCAGAATTTAGTTTAGGACGGAGGACTATTAGTTTTTTTTTTCTTTTCTTTTTTCAAATTATAACATCGCTTTCAAATTATTCAGTTATATTTTCGATAAATTTTAGATTTCGACAAATGTCCAACTATCGAAATCGACAACGCGAAAATCCCAGATTGAGACTAATAGGCCCTCAGTCCTAAAAAGAAAGAAATAGCATAACTCGGCTTCAGATTATTTCATGGTGAATAACTTGCACATAGTTACTAAACTCGAACTAGGGGAAAAAAAAAAAAAAAAAAAAAAAAAAAAAAAAAACATTGACTTTTGAATTTTCGATTTTAAGAGAGGAAGAGACACATTTATTTTATTTTATTTTATTTATTTATTTTTTTTATTTTTTGTCGGGAAGTGGGAAAGATTTCGCAAACACAATATTTAACATGAGAGTATAGGACAAAATTTTGTAATGAATGTACATAGTGAGCATAAGTTTTAAGTTTTTAATGTAATATTAAATACACACATGCACACACACACACACACGCATATATGTGTAACAGACAATCAAATTATTTTTTATTGTACATATAAGGACATTTCTTCCCCTCTCTGCAGGAAGGGAAGTAACCCTCATGGAAGGTGTAAATTTTGAATATGGGTATCTTCCAAAAGAACTCGTTAATACCATTAAAACGAAAAGTTGAAACATAGAAAATAATTTTAATAAATAAATCTGAATTGCGTGAATTTCTATAGAAAAATATATAGAAGAAAATTTTGTGATGGCTACAAAATATGTTTTAAATGATTTTTGTCCTAAAAATGCAAGTTTTTTTTTTTTTTTTTTTTTTTAGGGATAGTTTTAAATTTAAGTTTATATATTTGTTCGTTCGAAATACAACAAAATATAGCCCAAATTATATTATTTCTATCTTTCAACAGGAAAATATCATGAAACGCAATTAAGAAAAAATCAGAAATTATAAACGACGCACATCGTTTCTGAGCCTTGTTTATTTTTTTCTTATAACTACGGATATTTTTCCTGATAAAATTCAAATTGTTACAAAGCATTTATGGTTGAAATCGTTTTCAGGAGAAACAAATCAATAAACGGAAAGAATTTTGTTTCCATAATGCAATTTGAATTCTGTAATGTTATTTAAGTGTATAAAAATAATGTTAGTTTACAGTTTTCAACTTTCTTTGCTGCAGAGGCTGAACCATGAAAGTTCCAGTAAGTAGGTCTTTTTATTATATTACACTGCTCTACATGAAAATCGGCTTCAACACCATTTTTGCAAATTCTTATACAAAATAATCTCCTGAATCCGAATAGGACGCCCATTTTGCCCTATCAGACATCGTTTTTTAAGGAACCCCCTCCTATTTTTATCACTTTTCGGTAATTTTATGGCTATAAATTTTATTTGTAGGGGAGAAAGGGATTATTTAAACTGTTAAATATCTTCTGAGGGCGTACAGAATTGGAAAATTTTAAAACATGAATATTTACAGGAAGGGGAAAGTTTAGGGGGGATTTGCCACTGAAATTATAATTACATTTATTATATTTTATTGATCAATTATTATTACTAGTATCGCCCAGTGGTCGAAACTCGACCAATTTTTTTTTTTTTTTTTTTTTTGCAAAGCGAGGCAAAGCAAAGTTATTGCCTTGTCCTAAACGGAATGCAACTGCAACACAGCTGAGGCAATTGTGTGCCGATATTAACTCTAACTGAATCAGCAGAGTTTTACTTAATATCTCTCTGTAGATGTTAGCCTTTCCTGAAATGAGAGAAAATCGCAACGTGAAAACGCCAGTTGTTGTGTGATGCAGCCCAGAAGCTAATAGGTACCATGTCAAACCAAGGCCCAACCAAGTATCAAATTCTGTTAAATTAATTCGATTGGTTCATAAAGTACAGTGTTTGAACAAAAAAAGAAAAAAAAAAAAAGATATTTTTCAAAAATGGTCGAATTGAGTTCGGGAAATTTCAAAACGTGTAACTTTATCGAAAACCGAAAATCTAAAACTTTTCTGAATCTTATATTTTCTACTTATATATGCAGAGGAAAGAATAATAAATCCACTTTTTAAAAAATAAAAATAAGTAGCCAATTTCACTTGTAAAATGCAAGGAAATCTCAAAACGTGTAAATTCATCGAAAACCGGAAATCAAAAGTTTTTATGTATCTTCTACTTGCTTCTTCTACCCACAAAAGCTAGCAATAAAGACACTTTAAAAAAAAAAAAAAAAGTTGCCAATTTCAGATAATTGAAACGTTAAGAAAGCTCAAAACATGTAAATTCAGCAAAAAGCGGAAATCGGAATTTTTTCCATATCGTCTACTTATACATGCAGCAGTTAGTAACAAATCCATTTTCCTTTTATTTAGTACATTAGTTGAATATTTATTGTTTAAATAGCACCCTTTGAAATGAAATGTTTATGTTTACATTCGAAACTGGAAGTTTGCAATTTTTCTGGAGTTTTGTGATTTTAAATTAAAATTTTATCAATTTTACAGAAAAAATAACTCAATCAAACACATGTAGACAGTAACTTATATACAACTGTACCCAAATATCGGAATTAAAATCGGCAGATAATTTCCGTTATTTTTTAATAATTTTTTACAAAAAATAACATAGAAAATCTAACATAGAAAATTTAACATAGAAAATCTTTTACATGGCTCCATAGACAGACAGTGACGTCATCACTTCGCTTGCGTATAGTGATGCTACATTATACAAATTACTGTGTCTATGGTTTTATTTGAGCGTTATGAAATTGCCAGATTTAACAACTTTCTACTTTTAGGTATTTTTTAATGTAAAGGAATACGTGTATAAAAGGGAAAAATGGGGGAAAATGCATAAAAAATAAATGTATTTTTAAATACCTTCTTGACATCGTAAGAAAATAATATTTGTATTCGCACCTTCCGGCTAACCATACCTTTCGAATGATACCATTTTCAACCCTCTACTCCCATAATTAATATGTTAAAAAGGGACTACAAATTTTATGCTTGCCTATTAATATATAGATTATTATTATTCATTAAACATTATATATTGAAGTGTGTTGCTTAACACTCAGTTATGTAATGGCGTGTCGGCGTATTTTGAATTAATGACTCCAATGTAGAAAAATAAACTATTTATTAACATAACGAGGAACTATCTACAAGCGAACACACTTCTCTCGTTCGAACATGGCAGAATCCAAAACAACTTTTTACAGAGAGAAAAGTTGTAGTGCTTTTCGTGCGCTTGCAGCGCCATCTCATAAAATGCACCAGGGAGGATAGATAGAACACCATAGAGTATCCCCCCAGTGAACAAGGTGAACGATAAAATGCAAAAGTTCAATACAATAAATGCTTGATACAGTATAATATGTAATAGTAACATAGTAAGTAATGCAAAATAGAAATACAATGAACAATATATAATATTAAAAAGTGTAAGATAATATATACAAAACTATATTACATATTCAGTCACCAAATGTTTTGGGAAAGTGACTTTACGTCCAGAGCGTGTAGTACGTGTTTTGTTGACAGGAGTCGGCTCTGGTGGTATTTCGAATGATTTGTTGACAGGCGTTGGCTCAGATGGTTCTTGGTTAGGAACAGAATTATTTGTCACATCAGTATCTGACCATCTATAGGCGGGTTTCACGCGATCTATAGAAACTGTTGTGTTTTTACCATTTATATCAATGACAAAATTTTTATTATCTCTGTTTATGACAAGGTGAGGTCCAGTATACGGCGGTGTTAATGGACGAGTTACTTTGTCTGATCTTAAAAATACATGTGTACAATTCGACAATGCAGGATTTACGAAAACACTAGGACTGCTATGTAAGGAAGTAGCAGTTGGATTAAGTGTCTGCATTGTTTGTACCAAGTTGGAAACATAATTGGGATCAATCGTTTGGTCAATTTGTTTTTTATCAGTAATAAGATCAGAGGGTAATCGTAAAGTGGTACCATATACTAATTGTGCAGGTGTTGCATTAATGTCATTTTTAAGAGCTGAGCGCAAACCTAGTAAAACAATTGGAAGGGTTTCAGTCCATTTAGTGTGATTATGTGCCTTAAGAGCATCTTTTAAATGTCTATGATAGCGTTCTAAAATTCCATTTGACTGGGGATGGTATGCCGAAGTCCGAATGCGCTTACAGCCTAAGATATGCATAAGTTCTCGAAATAGAGTAGATTCAAAATTACGACCTTGATCTGTGGTGATAGTGACTGGGCATCCGAATCTAGAGATCCAACCATGCAATAAGGCACGAGCGGTTGTTTCCGCAGTCATATCAGGGGTCGGAATTACCTCGGGCCATCTGGTAAATCTGTCAATGATTGTTAAACAATACTGATTTCCATCTGATGGGGGAAGAGGGCCAATGAAATCTAAATGAATATGGGCAAAACGGGCATCCGGTAGGGCAAATGTTCCAACTGGTGACTTGGTGTGCTTTGTTATTTTGGCTCTTTGGCAATTAACACAACTGCGAACCATAGATTTGATATCTTTATGCATGCCAGGCCATACGAATCTTTTAGCAATTAAATTTATGGAGGCTGACATACCTGGATGTGAAAGGAAATGCAAATTTTCAAAAACTAATTTTCGCAAACTTTGTGGAACGAATGGACGGGGATGTTTTTGAGATGTGTCGCAATATAGGTCAATATCCTCAAGGGGAAAATAGTGTTTTTCTAATTGTAAGGATGTGGTATTGGATTGCAAAAGTTTTTGAAGTTCTTGATCAGTTGATTGTGCAGAAGCAAATTCTTTAAAATCAAGTACAGTTGGGGAAATTTGATTGATCTCTATGCGAGATAATGCATCGGCTACATGATTTTCAGAACCTTTCATATATCGGATATCGGTAGAAAATTGGGATATATAATCGAGATGACGTAGCTGTCGAGGACTGCACTTTTCAGGATTTTGTTTGAAAGCGTATATTAAGGGTTTCTGATCAGTGTAAATGAAAAAGTTTCTACCTTCTAGTAAGTGACGAAATTTCTTTATAGAGGAATATATGGCGTAAAGTTCACGGTCATATGTCGACCAATTCTTTTGAGACTTACTTAATTTGCCAGAATAAAATGCTATAGGTTCCCATTGATTATCAGACATTTGCATGACAGAGCCACCAACAGCGACGTTTGATGCATCTACCCATAAGCTTAATTGGGCACCAGGAATAGGATGTTTTAGAAGCGTTGCATGAGAAATTGCTTCTTTTGATTTCGTAAATGCAAAATTTGCTTCGTCGTTCCATTCTAATTGCTCCATTGAAATTTTGGCATTGGAACGCGGATGTTTCCTTTTATTTTTGTGCCCTTCGAGGAATTTAACGAGGGGTGCTAAAATATCAGCAGCTCTGGGAATGAATCGTCTGTAAAAATTAAATATACCTAAATATCTACGAAGTTGAGTAATAGTTGTAGGTCTTGGAAATTTTAAAATGGCTTCAACACGGTCAGAAGTTGGTGAAAGACCATCTTTTGACACTGTAAAACCTAAAAATTCCAAAGTGGGAACACCAAATATGCATTTTGAGGGCTTAATTGTAAGGCCGTAATGATCAAGTCTGAAAAATAGTGCTCTGAGATGTTCAATATGTTCTTCGAGGGATTTGGATGCAATTAAAATATCGTCTATAAATGGATAAACACCTTTTAAATTTCTTGTAACTTCATCAATAAATCTCTGAAATGTGCTGGAAGCATTGCACAAACCAAACTGCATTCGAGTGCTCTCGAAGAGTCCGAAAGGTGTACATATGGCAGTTTTGTGAACATCCTCGGGAGCAATCGGAATTTGATGAAAAGCTTTAACTAAATCCATACGTGAAAAAATTGTGGTTCCGTGAAGTTCACTAGTAAAATCAGCAATGTTGGGGATGGGATATTTATCCTTTTTAGTGTGAGCATTTAGTGCTCTGTAATCTCCAACAGGTCGCCAGTCATCGCTGTTTTTCTTTGGAACCATATGCAAAGCATAATTGCTGTTGGATGGACGCATGTGTCCCAAATCCAACATATGCTGAAATTCCATTTTTGCAATTTTTAAACGGTCGGGGGCCAGACGACGTGGTTTAGCGTATACCGGTGGGCCAAAAGTTTCGATATGATGCATAACAGAATGTTTCACAATTTGGTTTGGGCTAGGAGATTTACTGATGTTAGGAAATTCACTTAAAAGATTAGAAAAAATATCATTACTTATGATAGATTTCACTGAATATATATCAGAATTATGTACAACACAATGAGAATTTAAGCTTGTGACATTATCAAATAAAGAACGTTTTCTAAGATCTGGCTTTAAATTAAAGTAATGTAAAAAATCAGCACCTAAAATAGGGGTTGAAACATTACAAACATAAAAAGGGTAAACAAACTGTTTTCTTAGACCAAGATCAATAGATAATAATTTACGTTTATATACATTAATTAAAGTACCATTAGCTGCAACAAATTTTTGAATTGGAATAGACATTTTGTCTATTTTTGATGCTGGAATTAATGAACAGTCACTTCCTGTGTCCACTAAAAATTTTAGATTGCTTCTTTTATCTCGTACAAAAAGGCGACGAGAAGTGGAAGGCGAGGCGTATGTCGCCGCTACTCCTTGCCGTAGTCGTTTCCCGCGGAAAAAGTACAGGGAGGTACGCACTTTTTAGCTTTAGAGCTAAATTTCTGATGATACCAGCAAAATTCTTTATTAACTTTTGGGCTTTTGTGCCGAAAATTAGATCGAGATAGTGAACGAGAATGACTTCTGGAACGTCGCAATGAAGCCACTTCTTCTCTTAAAAGTTTTAATTCTTTTAAAAGTTCGGAATCAGCACTCGAAGAATTAGTTGTACTAACAGCACCTACCTGTGGTGGAGATACATCCAAAATTTTATCAGCTATTTCGGCAGCTTTAATGGGTGTAAGGTCTTGCACTGATGCTAAAATAAATTGCGCATTTGAAGGCAGTTGTTGCAAGAATAGTTCGAGCAAAAGAGTGTCGGATACCTTATGGTTTTCAGCTCTTCTCTGCATGACGCGAAGTAGTTCTGACGGTTTTCTATCCCCTAGTTGTTCACCAGCTAATAATCGGCGAATTTCCTGCGATTTTGTTTCACCACAACGTTGAATTATTTCGTCCTTTAAGTTTTTGAATGGATCGGAATTATCAGGTGAAATTATTACGTCACGCACAGTCATTGCAATTTCTGGAGGTAAATTCGCAACACAATAGTTATATTTTGTTCTAGAATCCGTTATTGGTTTCGGCACAGCTAGTTGAAATGTTGATTCTACCATCGTGAACCACAGGGCCGGGTCCGTAGGGATGAATGCAGGGATTTTCACTGCAGCTGTTTCATTCATGTTGAAAACAGAAACGAAAACACTTATAATCCAAAAATAAGAACAGTTTATCCGGGTCACCACTGAAGTGTGTTGCTTAACACTCAGTTATGTAATGGCGTGTCGGCGTATTTTGAATTAATGACTCCAATGTAGAAAAATAAACTATTTATTAACATAACGAGGAACTATCTACAAGCGAACACACTTCTCTCGTTCGAACATGGCAGAATCCAAAACAACTTTTTACAGAGAGAAAAGTTGTAGTGCTTTTCGTGCGCTTGCAGCGCCATCTCATAAAATGCACCAGGGAGGATAGATAGAACACCATAATATATTTTTTGTTTTTAAGTGTTAAAATAATTCTTTTCCATTCCCCAAATCAAATCCATGGCATAAAATTACCGAACAGTGATAAAAATTGGAGGAGGGGGTGACGTCCCGAGAAAACGTTAGGTGATTTGTCAAAATAGGGATCACATTCGGATTCAGGAGGTCATTTTACATAGGAATCAGTAAAAATGGTATCAGGGCTCGGGGAAAAAAAAATTGTAGTTCAGTATTATTAAATTTTACTGTTTTTAAAATGGCTTAAATAGCTAGAAAGAATAATTTTTACATAAACTGCTACTACATATAACACAAGCAAAAATGCATTTCGAACAATTTTCATTTATATTCTACAATATACATAAATAGTTTTATTTTTTCCTATGCAAACAAATCATTAATTATGATCATATCATATGTTAAATGATAGATGTTTTTGTGTCTATGAATTAATTATATATAAACCTTGATATATTTTCTGTAGTAATAAGATATTAAATTTTAAAAATACTTAAAATAAATATATCTCTCATAGATCCTAATGCATTCAATTTATTTTTGTGAATCCGTGTACACAAAACATTTATGGTGTACATATTGTTTTCACAGGAAACATGGAGGATGCAAAAAAAAAAAAAAAAAAATGTATTAATTTCAAAGCAAATTTAGAAATATCTACGGCAAAACGAGTGGGAAAAGTCAGACGGACATAGAGACGAATTAAATTTATGATTATTTTTAAGCTTTGTTGGAAGATGGCAAAAATTAATAAAAGCTGTGAAGTATCTAAATAACACAGAAATTAAATAGACAATAAAATCCTAAGCCTATTTTTGTTTTCTAAGTAATAGATATAAAATTCTGCACAAAATAGAATTTAATTTAGTACGGCAGGACTTGTTTTAATCTATTCTTCCATATAAAGACATTCAGTAACTGTGTTTCATTCCCTAGCATCAGTTACTATATTTATTTCTTAAGATTAATTTGGTATAGCTTTAGCTTATGAGCCCCCTGGTGGTTTTTAAATTTTTATTGTTATTTCGGAATTGAATTAAAATGGCTACCACAACTGCGTAAGTAAAGACCTTGGCGAAAAACGTCCGACCTAATTCGGTGCCAAATTTCAAATTTAACCAAGGGGTTCTTATATTGAATCCCTTGGTGAAACCCCATGCCGTTCCATTTCTTTAGCACGATTTTTTACTTTCTCTTACCCATAAGGTAGAGAAATTATTGTTTTTGGGTCAAATTTTCGAAAGTGAGTTTTTGTTATATTTACACGTTTTGAGGTTCCCTGAATTCAAACATCATGTTTTTAGCGGTTTGTCTATGTGTGCGTGTATGCATGTGTGTGTCTGTGTATGTGTCTGTTATCAGCATATCTCAAATACAAGTAATAGCAAAAAGTCCAAATTTGGTATTCTAAATGTGTATCATATAGGGATGCTACACTAAGTTTTTCGTTGAGGTGAAGCAAATGGTTCGTGTACAGGGCCACCCAAGAGAATTCATATACATTACGTCTATGGGGGAGATTACAGGTAAGTAAAGTTTGACGTCTACAGACTGCACTAAGCCAAATGAAATTAATATACATTTTTTATATGCGTAAAAACATGTGTCATGCAGAATATGGTGGGGATATCATTCACTGTTCGTTTACAGGGTACACAAACGAACTAGATTATAGGGCGACAATAGTTGAAAATTGGTGGAAGTCTACTTCAGGTTGTAACATGTATTATTACTATAGGATTATGTTTAGGGGCACCATGTGATTTGTACATAATCTTCAAAAGATATACAGAGCTGCAAATATTTAAGCGATGACATTCTTTTTTATTGTTAGGGAAAGTGTTTTACTATAACATTTTACCATGTCCTGAAAAGCTGCTCAGGAGTTGAAATGAATTCCTCATACACATATTAAAAATAATGTATGTTTTTAAGCTAAATATTCATCGCTTGTTTTTTGCATATTTACACGTTTTGAGGCTTCCTGATTACCAAGGTCAAGTTTTTTAACGTTTGATCTTTGTCTGTGTGTCTTAGAGTAACTTAAAACGAATAATTTCAGAAGATCCAAAAGTTGTATTTTCAAATTAATATAAGTTTGTTGCTGGAAAAGTTTGATCAAGACTAATAAGTTCCAAGGAATGTTGCGTGCGAAAGTTGTCTGAATAATTTTAAGTTAACTTTTAATTTTAATAACAGGTTTAAATTCTGTTTAAATGTAGCGGCAATAATGAAACGGGGGGTTAAGGGAAGCGGTAGCCCCCCTCACACAGAACTAATTATCATATAAAACTCTTCCGAAGCACATAGGTTTATACATAACAGAACTCGTTATCTTACCCTTTAATCTCCATCCTGTATTTATGATATTAAATTTCAGGGTAAGAGAAAGTCGTGTGAGTGAAACACCAGATTATTTTCTTCAATTTTATTTTAATTATTTAAAAAAAAAAAAAAAAAAAAAAAAAAAAACGTTTGCCCGTTCTTTCTTTTTCTTTACTTTTTTTACTCTTTACTCTTTACTTTTTCCTTTTATTTATTTTTTTTTTTTAACACCAAAAGAAATATATTCACTTACTTATTTTTGGCATTCATTTGTTTCTGATTTTCCTTTTAAATAATTGTAAAGTTGAAATGGGGTTTTTAGTTAATCTTTTTTTAAAATCAATTATCCAATTTTACTTTAAAAAACTAGTATGTTGTGGCCACCACAAGACTTTCTTCTATATTTTCCTATACATATTCAATCAGTAACAATATTAAAAAAAAAAAAAAAAAAAAAGTACGATTTTTTTTCTAAGTTTTTTTTTTTTTTTTTTTTTTTTTGTTAAAAGTAAAAAAAATCGATAACTTTGTTTTAAATTATCACAGATTTATAGTTCAACCATTCGTTTTAAAGGTATTGATGAGATCTTTCGAATGATACCCATCTTCAAAATTTACCCCCAACGGGGGGGTACTTCCCTCCCAGGGGGGGGGGGGGGAAGCGATGCCCCCCCCCATGCACAAAATTTTTTTCCTAGTTACGTACTACTATTATCAATAATTCATATTAATTTTACTATCACAAGTGTAAAATAACTCTTATTATGCTCATTTATACGAATTTTTGTCCTATTCTGCCATGTTAAAAATTTAGATAAAATGCTATCACCGCGCCTCCTGTTGAGCTGTTGATCCCCAAATATAATCAGCACCAGTTTATGTCAGGGACCAACTAAATACCAAGTTTGGTAAAATTTCGAAAAAAAAAAAAATCGATAACTTTGTTTTAAATTATCACAGATTTATGGTTCAACCATTCGTTTTAAAGGTACTGACGAGATCTTTCGAATGATACTCATCTTCAAAATTTAACCCCCCCGGGTGGGGGGGGGTACTTCCCCCCCCAGGGGGGGAACCGATGCCCCCCCATGCACAATTTTTTTTTGCTAGTTAACTACTACTATTATCAATAATTCATATTAATTTTACAATCACAAGTTTAAAATAACTCTCATCATGCCCATTTATACGGAATTTTGTCCTCTGCTGCCATGTTAAAAATTTGCATAAAATGCGATCACAGCGCCACCTGTTGAGCTATTGATCTCAAAATCTAATGGGCACCAATTCATGTCAGGGTGCAACTAAATACCAAGTTTGGTTAAATTTCATTCATTGGTTCGTGAGATACAGCGTCCACAAAAAAATGATACAGACAGACAGACAGACAGACAGACAGACACACAGATAGACATTTTTTAAAAACTATCAATTCGTGTTCAGGACATCCCAAAACGTGTAGATCCGTCAAAAAACGGAGGTCGAAAATTTTCGCGAATCCTACAAAAATGCTTATGCGTTCATTCAAGGCGTAATACAATAAATGATAACAATGCAAAATCGCTGTACGGAAAAAAAAAAAAAAAGTTTTGTCGTACTAATAAATATTTACAAGAATAGATATTTTTAAAAGGTAGTGATACCTTACTTTGGGTATGTACAACCCGAAATTTATTTTGACAAAAATGTCAACTATTTTACCGAATAGCACGAACTTTATTTATAAAATGAAAAATAGAAATTCATAATTGTCGGGTCTACTTTGAATTTGAATGTTTTTAAGTACGGACCTACTCTAAAGCAATTGTAAAATTTAAACATAGCGTTCAGTTAATAAAGATGTATACTCTTTCAATTTCGATGTTGTAATAATAATATAAATTTCGTTTCATGAATTTTACACTCACAGCAGTAGCATCATAAATCATAGATAAAAAGTACCTTTTTTGTTTGAAATTGATATTTATTGGCTAGTAATTTAAGGTCAGTATTTTAGAGCATATGTTTGACTAGAGCACATTCAATACTAAAGTTCCAAATCAGAGAGTAACCAAGATTGAGAGTGATTTATTCACCGGTCACGTGACAAGTGAAACGGTCAGATCTGTCCAAAACGGGCTCTTCCCACCATCGTGTGCTCAATCACGTGATAGAGGAAAACGAATAATCGAATTCTGAGAATAGAATTCAATTAAATATTGTTCTTAAGAACAAAATTTTTAATATTTAATATAAAATAAAATAAAAGTAATAGTGTGCATTTGTAAACAGTAGAATAATTGTATTTGTAAATTTAATAATTTAAAAAAAAAACATTTTACGTGTTTATTTATTTTTACCTATAAGAATCGATTTTTGTATATTGTAGTGTAACTGTAACATTAACTGATCTAGCAATAAATAATAGCTTCTTGTGGAATGTTTACGGATTGTAAATTGAAATTTTAAAATGTTTTCATTTAATTTAATTGCATAAAGGTGTTACAACAAGTTAATTAACTTAGTTACTGGCCTAAATGGATTTACGTAGTACGATATTGCACTGTCACTGATTTAAGTACGAAAAATCAGAGTATTTAAACATGGTCGTCATGAACACCAATAACAGGTATAAACTAAATGATGATTTTAAATGTATACAGCAAACAAAAGATGATGAATAATGATATAAAATGGATTAAAAATGATGATGTATAAAAAATAACATAGATTAAATACGATTGATCAAAAATAAGAATAGAAAATATGTTATTTCAGCAATCGCTATAAGATAAACAAGACTTCGTCTGCTATTTGTTTTTCCTCTATCATGTGACCTCTGACGAAAGGTGGGAAGAGTCCATTGGATGGAACAGCGAAAAATCATTAATATCCCTTGTCCGAATGTAGAACAGTATTTCCACCCTCCAACTTTGGTTCGATTTGGATCATTATTTCGGAAGTTATCTTGACGATAAATATTTCATTGTATGTATATATATATATATACAGAGAGAGAGAGATTGAAAAATTTAGTGATTGCAGTAGGTCTATTTCTAGAGAAATCAACTTAAAATGACAAACGTTTCCTTTTCAGTTGAATATGAAATTTCCATAAGCACCATACAATGTGCATTAAAATATCCCCTTTTATTTTCCCTCTACTGAAAATTTACGTTTAACAATTTCTCTTTTTTATCTCAAAATGAATCGAACAACTTAGTGAGCCCTTGTAAACCAGTTGCACTAAGCATTCCTTATTTTAAAGCAAAAGAAGTTTTGTGTATCTTAATAATACATATTAATTTAAGCATGTTATGTGTAGTGTCATAACATTAAAAAAAAAAGGACAAAAAAAATAAAAATAAAATAAAAATGTACCTCTTATAATCAAATCGTAACTCATCACAAATTTTTATGAATTCCAGTACAAACTAGCTGCGCTATTAATACCATTTTCAGTAGAATACATGTCACCGCGAAGTTGAGTAATATAAATGAATTATTAAGTATAGTGTAACCACGTTTTTGGAAACTGTTTTGGGGACGAGTCCAAAAGATTGGAGGGATGCCAAATTGACCGACTGGTTGAGATTTGGTAAACACCCAATCACTCGGCGCTCCCTTATCGCCATTTTTTCTGAACAGAAGAGTTATCACCTCTATTTTAACACTGGACTCGTTAAGTCAGCTTTACACAGAAGCGCTCATGATCGCAAGAAAAGTGGTTAAAGAATATTCCATAAATCGCAACGTAAATTTGAGTTTGAGAAATAGACGGACAGAACGACAGACAAATGCAGTAAATGAAATTATAGCCACTCTTAAACGTTGCTGGAAAGTGTTAAAAACGGTCAACATAATTGAAAATAGAGCTGTAGAAAAAATTTTTAGTTGAAGCTGAATATTTTTGTATGGTATTGTAAACCTTAATACTAATTCTACCGTATTTTATAGAAAACATATTTTGTGCAGATGAATCAAAAATGTCAATTTGATTTGTGCGGATCAAAGATATGTAAATGTGATTTCTAAAAATGCCTTTCATTAAATGTAATACATCAGGATTCTTCTGGGTGTATGCAAACCAGCTGTGTTATTTATACCAATGGAGAGCTATAATAAAACTGCACTATGATCAGGTTTACTTATTTATTTAATTTTCTACTAGCAAGCTAGCAATATATATATATATATATACATTAAATTAAAAATAAATGACAATTTTTATTTGCATAAAATAGGCGCATAAAGCAACAATGAATTTATATACAAAAAGATAAATTACTAAATTTAAATTATGATAAGTGAAAAAGAAACTGAAATGTATAAACAATCAAAAAAAATTCTTTTAACAGTGTTAATAAATAAGAAAAGGGTTAAATTCAACACTATTCAAGCCAAAATTTCAACAAAGCTGTGTCTTCTTCATTAGCAGGTGGGAACACCCCACCTGCTTGTTCCCACCTACTGATGAAGAAGACACAGCTTTGTTGAAATTTTGGTTTGAATAGTGTTGATTTAACCCTTTCCTTGTTTATTAACTAAGGTGACCATACGTCTTCTAATGATGAAGGCAGTCCTCGAATTTCGACCTATGTCCTCAGCAATTTGAAAATCATATGAGGACAAATGTCCTCGATTTTACAAATTTGTCCTCAAATTAAAGCATAATTTAGCTCTGTCCTCGAATGGCCCTTCAATTTGAGGACGCTGCGATGATTTGTCCTCAAATTGGTTTTCAAAAATTTGGTCGCTTTATTATTAACACTGTTAAAAGAATTAGTTTTGGTTGTTTATACAGTCGGTAATAAAAGTGTCCGAACACTAGCAAAAATTCCTATATAAAAAAAGTACACTTAATACTGTTTTATTAAATAAATCCTTGTCGAATCCTGTTCTTAGTCAGTCTATGAACAGGATTCGACAAGGATTTATTTATCAAAACTGTATTAAGCGCATTTTTTTTTTATATAGAAATTTTTGCTAGTGTTCGGACGCTTTTGTTACCGACTGTACATTCCACTTCTATTTACACTTATCATAATTAACTGATAAGTGATTAATTTATAATTTATATTATAAATTAATATATTTAATATTAATTTATAATAATTTAATAATTTATTTAATAATTTATATATATACACATATGAAGTTCATTGAAAATGCTTAAAAGCTTTCTTAGGGTCTCCGCTGTCTTCGACAGCATCTTGCTCATCCGAAAAATCTCGGGCGCATGTCCTGTTGCCTGCGACAATGCCTTACCAGTGCGCTTCTATTTGGCTGCTTATTAGATGACAGTTTCGAAGCCCTTTAATATTTACATCCCAATTACATATGAACAACATTATACGTTCTGTACAGAATATTTACTTTCACGTTATTTCCTATATTTATTTAATTTATCCGGTCGACCATAAAATGACAACATTTTCACGCCAAACATAATATTACAATATGCTATAAGCGCTATGTCTATCCTAGGAGACAACTAAATACATGTGGTTATATATATTTTATGGTTAGTTAATAGTGGTTGATATATAGAAATATATATATTGTTGCGTTCTTGGGGGTTCGTGAGTTGTCTGAGAATGAAAGGCGAAACGTGCAAAAATTCAGTAATTTATTCACAGAAAGTTCCAGAAAAATACAGGTCAATAAACCAATTATCAGCTTCAATTCAAGCAGTAACCACAGCTTAAACAACAGCTGCCAATAGCAAATCCACAGTACAAACTGTATAGTAATAACACATAAAGCAAGTCTCTCTCAAAGAGGCTTAAGGGCAATGCAAGCACTAGCGAAGCTGGCTGAGATCTGAACTGAACTGACTGCCTTGGCGAGGAAGCGCTCCTTATATGCTGTTCCATGGAGCCCAGATTTTTCGAGAAAACTCTAGAAAGTGGTCAACCAATCAACTTACAGCTTCCATATTTGGTATATCCCATATAAGGATTTTCTCGCCAAGGTCGCCAAAAAAATCGCCAAGGTGGGAAAAAGTCGCCAAATTTGGCGCCAAATCCATTACGTGCATTACTGGGGCTTTTTAATGCGTTTTTAAGAGAAAATAAGGCTATTTCAACGCTAAAACGACTAGAAATGCACAAAATTAGCACTTTATCAACTTACTAAGCCTCTTTGAAAGAATTTATACAAAAATAAACACAATTATTTACAATTTCGTAACACTGCCCCCTCCCAAGGACTGCACGTTCCGGGCAGTGCAACCCTTGGTCAAGAGGCGAAACTAAACAAATTTACACAATCTAAAACACAAAACTAAGTTGCATATAACGATAAAATAGAAATACAAATCAAGTGAGAAATATTTACAAAATTCACAAATATGTTCAAATATTTATATACAAATATTTACAAAATTCACAAATATGCACAAATATTTATATACAAATATTTACATTACGCATGCGCAAATTTTACCAGTATTTACATTTTTAATTTTTAATATTACCGTTACTTGTGGTACTTGGCTAGCCTATTATAGTGCACCACCTTCGGTTTTGATGAAGGTGTTTTAGTGATCAGCACCACTACATCATTCAGCCTTTTTAAGACTGTGTATGGTCCGTCCCAGCTGCACTGTAACTTGGGAGAGAGTTCTTTGCGTCGAACAGGATTCCACAACCAGACCTTCTCTCCTTCCTGAAACTCATGTTGCGTAGCCTTTAGATCGTACCTTGTCTTCATTTTCTCCGATGCAATGTGAATTCGCTCCCGAGCAAAGTTGTGAACGTCCTCAAATCGTGCCTGGAGATTTTGGATGTACTCTTCGGGCGATGAAGGCGCATCGGGTGGACAACCAAACAGAAGATCACAAGGGAGACGAAGTTCACGTCCAAACAGCATCTGGGCTGGAGTATAGCCGGTGGTTTCATGGACAGCACTTCGATAAGCCAGCAGGAACAATGGCAACTTCAAGTCCCAATCTTGCTGGTTCCTTGATACTAGAAGGGAGAGGTTATTCAGAATGGTACGATTGAACCTCTCGACCATGCCGTCCGACTGGGGATGTAAGGGTGTTGTCCGGGTTTTGTCTATGCCGAGTAGTTGACACAGTCCTTTGAAAACATCAGAGGTAAAGTTCCTACCTTGGTCGGTATGAAGTTGTAGGGGCGTGCCGTACCTTGACACCCGTTGCTGCACTAGGACCTCTGCGACTGTGCATGCCTCTTGATTGGGAATAGGATATGCCTCAGGCCACTTGGTGAAATAGTCCATCACGACGAGGATGTATTTATTTCCACTGGAGGTCCGTGGCAAAGGACCCAAGATGTCGATTGCAATCCGTTCAAATGGTGCTCCCACGTTATACCGTTGCAGTCTTCCTCGACTTCGTTTCTGCGGGCTTTTACGTGCCGCACAAGCATCACAGGATTTACACCATTTCTCCACATCCTCCTTTGCCTTGCACCAGTAGAAGCGTTCCCGAACTTTCTGCAGAGTCTTCATTACCCCAAAATGGCCTCCGGTAGAGCTACTATGCAGTTGTTCTAAAACATCTGGAATTCTTGATCTTGGTAATAAAATCTGCCATCTGAAGCTTTTCCCATCATCAGATTCCCACTTTCTGTATAATACGCCGTTTCTGATATGAAGAGAGTCCCAAAGTGCCCAATAACTTTTCGTAATGGGACTAAATCTGGATATGTCCTGCCAGGTAGGTCTGTTGCTGGTCGTCTCCTTCAGCTGTAATATTGGCTTTACGTCAGGATCTTCCAACTGGGCTTGTCTAAGTTCTTCGTCACTCCATGGATCGGTATCTTGTTCTGATGGTGTTGCGACAGTAACTTGGCGAGCAACTGGCTGTATTCTTTGGGGTCTATCATCGGCTTTAGAGCTGTATTTATGATCTTCAGATGGAGGCTTCCGAAAGAAGGCATCTGGATTTTCCCGAAGAGCTCCTTCTGTGTAGCATACTTCAGAGACATTCTTGGTTGCTTCTCTAGGTGTTCTTACTGGGCAGCTTCGTTTGATATGCCCGTCTTTTCCACAGCCCCAGCATTTAGTTGTTGGAGTCTTCCCTTCTTTCCTACTCTCAAGAATGCGTAGTCTTCTATTGATTTCTGCAATCATTTCCTGAATATCTTTCAGATCATCTTGAGAGCCGTTCACTTTGTCTGCTATGCTGTTCTGGCGATGTTTATAGGAGGCTTGTTGGGTTGTCTCGAGCTTTAGGGCATACACCAAGGCTGACTGCACATCCTTCACGTCGGAGAGTCTGAGGGCTTTTTGAATATCTGGATCTGCGACCGCATCAAGGAAATATTCTAGAGCCAGATCATTGCGTGTTTCAGGATGACAGTCTGAGAAAGCCAAATGTGAAAGCCGCTGGATGTTTGATGCCAGTTCTTGTAAGCTTTCCCCTGGTCTCTGACGACGGGACCTTAGCTGGAGTCGACTATATTCTTTGGACCATTTCGCTCCAAAACGCAGCTCTAGTGCTCTGGTTACAGCTTCGAAGTCATATCGCTGTTCCTTCGAAAGGGTCTCCAGAATATCTGCGGCGTCGCCCCGCAACAACCCTACCAGATGAGCCGTCTTTGCAACAGAGTCCCAGCCGTTAGCTTCAGCTACGATGGAAAACTGCGTCTTATATACATGCCAGGAGGAACTGCCGTCGTAGGTAGATAGCTTAATAAATTCGTGATTCTGGCTTCTTCTCTCTTTCTTTTCAGTTTCCTGGGGCTTGGATTCTAACTTTTCTTCGAGATTCCGAATCTTGCTCTGCAGTTCATTCCCTATTACCTCTCCGCTCCACTCTTCTCTCATTTTTCTCTCAAGATCTTCCTCCATTCTCTTAAACTTTCTTTCTATCTCTGAAACCTTTCCTTTCAGCTCTTGATCAAAGTTTTCTTTAAATTTCTCCTCAAAATTCTCTTTTATCTTCATAAATCTCTCTTCAAAATTCTTTTCCATTTTCAAAACTTTCTCTTCAAAATTTTCTTCTATCTTTATAACTTTCTCTTCTATTCCATCCATTCTGTTTTCCATAACCGTTAATTTACTCTCGATTGATTCTTTCACCGTTGAAAGCTCTCTCTTCATCTCATCTTGATTAGATTTAATTTCTTCCTGAACTTCACCCATAGTGTCTTTCAACTCTCTTTGCGATGTTTCCATTTTCTCTTGTGCTACCTTCATTTCTTCAGTCAAACCGTCTTTCAACTCTCTTTGCGATGCTTCCATACTTTCTTTCATCTCTCTTTGTCCTTCTTTCATTCTTTCGACCAATCCGGTTTCCATCTTCTCCTGTCTTGTTTCCATTTTCTCTATCAATCCAGATCTTAACTCATTCATCTGAGCAGTGAGACCTTCTAGAATTTTTTTCATCTCTTGCTCCATAGCTCTCGTTATCACCATTCACAGACAAATCCCCGCTTCTGACACCAGAAATGTTGCGTACTTGGGGGTTCGTGAGTTGTCTGAGAATGAAAGGCCAAACGTGCAAAAATTCAGTAATTTATTCACAGAAAGTTCCAGAAAAATACAGGTCAATAAACCAATTATCAGCTTCAATTCAAGCAGTAACCACAGCTTAAACAACAGCTGCCAATAGCAAATCCACAGTACAAACTGTATAGTAATAACACATAAAGCAAGTCTCTCTCAAAGAGGCTTAAGGGCAATGCAAGCACTAGCGAAGCTGGCTGAGATCTGAACTGAACTGACTGCCTTGGCGAGGAAGCGCTCCTTATATGCTGTTCCATGGAGCCCAGATTTTTCGAGAAAACTCTAGAAAGTGGTCAACCAATCAACTTACAGCTTCCATATTTGGTATATCCCATATAAGGATTTTCTCGCCAAGGTCGCCAAAAAAATCGCCAAGGTGGGAAAAAGTCGCCAAATTTGGCGCCAAATCCATTACGTGCATTACTGGGGCTTTTTAATGCGTTTTTAAGGGAAAATAAGGCTATTTCAACGCTAAAACGACTAGAAATGCACAAAATTAGCACTTTATCAACTTACTAAGCCTCTTTGAAAGAATTTATACAAAAATAAACACAATTATTTACAATTTCGTAACAATATATATATCTACATAAACCTGATCATGGTACAGCCTTATTATAGCTCTTCTTGGCGACTTTTGAATTTTTTTCCAATTTAGTCAAAAATATATAATTTATGCGATTATTGTTTCTGTTTCTTTCTTTCTTTTTCTTTCAATGTTTTATAATTTATTTATCTTTTGATGCGCTACTTGGCTTAAAGTGGTTGTCGTAACGTAAGGTCCTTAACGAAAAATGCCCAATCTACTTCAACATAAAAATTAAAATTGTCCAAGATTATCAATAAGTAAAACGCATTAATGTAATGCTCAGTTAGCTTTCATGCCAAGAATATTATCCGTGCCAAAAACATAGTATTTAAAATAAAATCTAAAATTAAGGTATACATTAAAAAGGTCATGAAGCAAATTTTGGAAGAAATATGCTGGATTTTTATTACTATTGTTTAATTTTAAAGTTAATTACGTCATTTTGTCATATGCGTAAGTAAATTTAATATTTGATAATTTTTTATTAAACGCGTAAAAGTATATTTCATTTTATGTCGAAAAAAATTAACTCGTAAAAATTTTTGGCAACAATTAAAAATTTAAATGGCTAATTTTAAAGTCATTATAAGATTATTATTTCATATTTTAATTAATTTTAAAATGTCTAATCAAGAATTCGATAATCAACTTCGAGGTGCATCAGGAGAGGTCAATACGAATATTCATGCAAATTTGTGTAGCTCTGCGAACAGCCGTTTTCGTAACACCCTAACAGCACACATATCCATAGCACTTCCTTAAGATGTCCTTGGGCTGTCTTTTATCCACTGGATATCCTAAGGATGTCATTTGGCAAAAGTGTGCTGTTAGGGCAAGCGTCGAATACACACACAACACACTTCTCAAAAATAAGCAGAATCTTCTCAAAAAGAAAAAAAAAAGCAAGATTTTTTTCTTTTTTGAAAAGTTTCATTTCTTATAATAGGTCCGAGTAGAAACTTCTCCTTTTTAAAGATTTTTTTTTCGTTTATTTTTTCATTTAACTATTAATTTCACATTCACTATTACAACAAAAGGTGTCTCGTTTGTGTACGCCGTGGTTCCGAGGTAAAGAATCGGACTACAAAAACAGATATTGTGGGTTCGGTTCCCGTCAAGCGAAAATGTGTATAGATAATTTTTGTTTAAATCTAAATTGTTTATTTTCCATTGTCCCATTCGGTAGAGCACCGGCCTCGTAATTGGAAGATTGCAGGTTCGGTACTCGAGCCGGCCAAAGACCGTCGTGTACACTAATGGTGGCTGGTGCCCGTAAAATCTGTCGTGGCCGCAATGTCTTCCATGTTCCCGTCAAAAATTATACCTCTGGGGGTCACCGAAGCGGGAGAGCCATCCCTTTCGTGGAGGATCAAAATTATAATGGCATACCTCCAGACCACCTCTAGGGGTGTGTCCCGGACCATCGCCGGTTGCCCATCTGTGCAGCACTAGTGCGAAGTAAAAACCCAACCACCCAACCATCCATTGTGTCATTATATTAATTACGTCTATGTTAATTATTCAGTTAATGTTATGAAATTTCTAGGCTTTTCGAATTCTGAAATATTTTTTTCCTAGAAAATTCATAAATTGTATATAAATTGAGGTAAAATATGAAATAAGTACTTAAATGAAAAAAACAAAAAATAATAATAAATAAATAAATTTTTAAAAATGAGAAGCTCCTACTCAGAGCTTTTATGAGAATTGAAACTTCTCACAAATGAGAAAATTCAGTTTATTTTAGAGATGTATGTTTTAGCAGTGTTCTAGTAGACCAAAACTTCAAAATTATAACAATGTTTCTAATTTTAGGACGTTTTTCTCCTCTTCGTTGCCACCAGCTTAGTGCTCAACTCGCTATCGGAATGCGAAGCACAGGACAACGCTCGAAAAAGTAATGGAGTTGACCCCGACATGAAGATAGATGGAAGCGAAATTTTTGCATTAAGAAATAATGGAACTAACGCTGACATGAAAGCTTATGGAACTGAAGCAGAAAGTAAAAAGTTCGCTATAAAAAACAATGAAAATGACACTGATAGCAAAGTGGATAGAAAGCAGCACTCAGTTAAAAGAGTAAAGAGACAGTTAGACTTTATTTTATCTGAATATGAACGCTGCTTTTACGACAAGGATCGTCGTTGTGATATTTATTGCAATAGCGAGGACGGAGAGACTATAACTTGCCAGTGCCATTGCTACCGCCAACCTGCTGAAAGTAATTTTTTACTTATCAACTTTTCTCGATTCTCTTAATAAGGTGATTCGTCTAAATCTATTGAATAGCGAAGCGATCAAAGCCTGCTAGGTAAAATCAACAAGATTAATAAATTAGAGGGCCGATTCAATGGATAAAGGATTAGCTTTCCATGGCTCAACATGAATCGCGTGATATTAACCAATGAGCTATTCCCACCTGACGTCAGAGGTCACATAACATGTAAAAAACAAACAGCAGACGAAGTCTTCTATATCTATAGCGATTGATGAGATAACATATTTTCTATTCTTATTTTTGATCAATCGTATTTATTCTGTGTTATTTTTTTATACATCATCATTTTTAATCCATTTTATATCATTATTCATCATCTTTTATTTACTGTATACATTTACAATGATCATTTAGTTTATATTTGTTATTGATATTCATGGAGAACATGTTAAATACTCTGATTTTTGGTACTTAAATCATTGACAGTGCAACACCGTACGGTGTAAATCCATTTAGACCAGTAACTAAGTTAATTAATTTGTTGTAACACCTTTATGCAATTAAATTTAATTGAAAACGTTTTAAATTTTCAAATTATAATCCGTAAACATTCCACAAGTACAAGCTACTATTTATTGCTAGATCAGTTAATGTAACAGTTACACTGCAACATACAAAAATCGATTCTTACAGGTGAAAATAAATAAACACATAAAGTGTTTTTTAAAAATTATTAAATTTACAAATACAATTATTCTACTGTTTACAAATGCCCAATATTACTTTTATTTTATTTTGTATTAAATATTAACACTTTTGTTCTCAAGAACAATATTTAATTGAATTCGATTCTCGGATGGATGGTTGGATGGTTGGATTTAACGTCGCACTAGTGTTGCGCAGATGGGCGATTGGTGACGGTCTTGGACACACCCCAAGAGGTGGTCCGGAGACATGCCATCACAATTTTGATCCTCTACGGAAGGGATGGTTCTCCCGCTTCGGTGACCCCCAGAGGTATAATTTTTGATGGGAACATGGGGAACATTGCGGCCACAACAGATTTTACGTGCACCAACCACCATTAGTGTACATGACGGTCTTCGGCCGGCTCAAGTACCGAACCGCAATCTTCCAATTACAAGGCCGGCGCTCTACGGACTGGGCTACCGCGGACCTTCAATTCTCGGAATTCGATTTTACGTTATTCACACATCACGTGATTGAACAGACGACGCTAGGAAGAGTTCATAGATAGGTATTAAAACAGGAATAAACTACTACGTCAGAAACGCCAAAGAAAAATTATTGAGGTGCATACAGCTGTTTCGGTAGCCTAAAGCGTACCGTCTTCAGTGCAAAAAGAATTCTGAATCTGGAGAAGTGCTCGTATATATAGGAGAGGGACCGGATTTAGTTCCTCCAGCATAGATAGGTATGCTGGGTCTTTTATCGTTATTTTGGCATTTAAAAATTTTATTCGGAAAATTATCATTATTATTAGGTAACACGAGAGTCCTATAACCGATATAAATTATTTTTAAAACAATTTTTCATATTTCACATTATAATCTATATAATATTTCTTTACCGTGGTCCACTTACGATTATATTTTGACGGAAGAATACGATAATGATCTAATTAATAAAATACACGAGAAAAAAGTAATAATAATACTTGTAAATGGGCAATATTTAAGCACGCGAACTCAGCTCAATGACCAAATAAGAAAAAATTACGACATTTGTCTGATGAGATTATTTTATGGTAAAACGTATTTTTAAAAGTTGCTTCTTCAGAATTCTTTGCAAGCATCATTTTAAACATAGCAATACTTTAAAGATATATACAGAATGGGAATAAACTGACTAAAAAAAGCAACGGTAAAAAGTATAATCAAAATAGAAATTAGTTTTTTAAAACAAAAAATTATACAAAATAATTAAATAAAAAGTCATCGCCAACACGGCGACAAAATTTTAAAAGGCGTGATTGGGGTTCTATAATAAAACTGTACTGCCTGCGGTTGTATGAAAACTGGGTGTTAACCATGAATTTTATTTTAAAACCTTTCTTTGAATGACTTTGGTTTCACCATTGCACAGTATTAATTTAATTCTAATAATAATTTGGCTTCTGGTAAATTAAATTTTAACTAGGCGGTGAAATTGGTATGATATTTATGAGTTTCAAATTTTAAAGGTAATTAACAATAAATAAAGTGCGAAAAGTTCGCACGGGTTTGCTTGTAAATAATAAAATACTTTTTTTCCCATGATTTTCCAAAAACGTTTAGAAGTGTTTATGCAGAAATGTTAAACATTTAAAAGAGTTAAATTTAGCAACAAATAATAATTTACCAACTACTACTTTCTTCTATATGTAATATAGAAAAAGTATTGGATTCGCGAAAATTTTCGACCTCCGTTTTTTGACGGATCTACATGTTTTGGGGTGTCCTGAACACGAATGGATAGTTTTTAGAAAATGTCTGTCTGTCTGTCTGTGTGTCTGTCTGTCTGTGCGTCTGTCTGTATCATTTTTTGTGGACACTGTATCTCACGAACCAATGAATGAAATGTAACCGAACTTGGTATTTAGTTGCACCCTGACATGAACTGGTGCTGATTAGATTTGGGGATCAATAGCTCAACAGGTGGCGCTGTGATCGCATTTTATATAAAAATTTTAACATGGCAGCATAGGACAAAATTCCGTATAAATGGTCATAATGAGAGTTATTTTAAACTTGTGATTGTAAAATTAATATGAATTATTGATAATAGTAGTAGTAAACTAGGAAAAAAATTTTGTGCATGTGGGGACACCGGTTCCCCCCCCCCTGGGGGGGAAGTACCCCCCCGGGAAAGTAAATTTTCAAGATGGGTATCTTTCGAAAGGTCTCGCTGATAATAGTAATAGTTAACTGGGAAAAAATTTTTGTGCATGTGGGGGCATCGGTTCCCACCCACCGGGAGGGGAAGTACCCACCCGGGGGGGTAAAGTTTCAATATTTCCCCCCCTAGGGGGGAAATACCCCCCAGGGGGGGTAAATTTTCACAATGGGTATCTTTCGAAAGATCAGGTTGATAATAGTAGTAGTTAACTAGGAAAAAATTTTTGTGCATGTGGGGGCATCGGTTCCCCCCCCCCACCCGAACCCGGGGGGGCAAAGTTTCAAGATGGGTATCTTTCGAAAGATCTCGCCAATACCTTTAAAACGAATGGTTGAACGATAAATCTGTGATAATTTAAACCAAAGTTATAGATTTTTTTACTTTCTTCTATATGTAATATAGAGAAAGTATTGGATTCGCGAAAATTTTCGAAGTCCACTTTTTGATGGATTTACATGTTTCGGGATATGGAGAACACGAATTAATAGTTTTTAGAAAATGTCTGTCTGTCTGTCTGTCTGTCTGTATCATTTTTTTGTGGACGCTGTATCTCACGAACCAATGAATGAAATTTAACCAAACTTGGTATTTAGTTGCACCCTGACATAAACTGGTGCTGATTAGATTTTGGGATCACTCGCTTAATAGGTGGCGTTGTGATCGCATTTTATGCAAATTTTTAACATGGCAGCATAGGACAAAATTCCGTATAAATGGGCATAAAGAGAGTTATTTTACACTTGTGATTGTAAAATTAATAGGAATTATTGATAATAGTAGTAGTTAGCTAGGAAAAAAAATTTGTGCATGGGGGGGCATCGGTTCCCCCCCTGGGGGGGAAATCCCCCCCCGGGGAAGTAAATTTTCAAGATGGGTATCTTTCGAAAGGTCTCGTTGATAATAGTAATAGTTAACTTGGAAAAAATTTTTGTGCATGTGGGGGCATCGGTTGTCCCCCCACCGGGGGGGGGAAGTTCCCACCCGGGGGGGCAAAATTTCAAGATGGGTATCTTTCGAAAGGTCTCGTTGATAATAGTAATAGTTAACTGGGAAAAAAATTTTGTGCATGTGGGGGCATCGGTTCCCCCCCCCAAGGGGAAGGGGAAGTACCCACCCGGGGGGCAAAGTTTCAAGATGGGTATCTTTCGAAAGCTCTCGTCAATACCTTTAAAACGAATGGTTGAACGATAAATCTGTGATAATTTAAACCAAAGTTATCGATTTTTTTTAGTTTTAACAAAACAAACCTTAGAAAAAAAATCGTTTATTTATTTATCTTTTTTTTTTTAACGAAATTTAACCAAACATGGTATTTAGTTGGTCCCCGACATAAAGTGGTGCTGATTACATTTGGGGATCAATAGCTCAACAGGTGGCGTTGTGATCGTATTTTTTCTAAATTTTTAATATGGCAGTATAGGACAAAATTTCGTATAAATGTACATAATGAGAGTTATTTTTAACTTGTGATTGTAAAATTAATATGAGTTATTGATAATAGTAATAGTTAACTAGAAAAAAATGTCTGTGCATGTGGGGGCATCGCTCCCCCCCCAGGGGGGATAAATTTTCAAGATGGGTATCTTTCGAAAGATCTCGTCAATACCTTTAAAACAAATGGTTGAATCTGTGATAATTTAAAACAAAGTTATCGATTTTTTTTTTAACGAAATTTAACCAAACTTGGTATTTAGTTGGCCCCCGACATAACCTGGTGCTGATTATGTTTGGGGATCAATAGCTCAACAGGTGGCGCTGTGATAGCATTTTATCTAAATTTTTAACATGGCAGCATAGGACAAAAATTCGTATAAATGTGCATAATTACAGTTGTTTTAAACTTGTGATTGTAAAATTAATATGAATTATTGATAATAGTAGTATGTAACTAGGAAAAAAAATTTCTGCATGGGGGGGCATCGCTTCTCCCCCTAGGGGGGAAATACCCCCCAGGGGGGGTAAATTTTCACAATGGGTATCTTTCGAAAGATCAGGTTGATAATAGTAGTAGTTAACCAGGAAAAAATTTTTGTGCATGTGGGGGCATCGGTTCCCCCCCGGGGGCGGGAAGTTCCCACCCGGGGGGGCAAAGTTTCAAGATGGGTATCTTTCGAAAGATCTCGCCAATACCTTTAAAACGAATGGTTGAACGATAAATCTGTGATAATTTAAACCAAAGTTATCGATTTTTTTTAGTTTTAACAAAACAAAACTTAGAAAAAAAAAATCGTTTTTTTTTTTTTTTTTTTTTTTTTTTTTTTTTTTTTTTTTTTTAACGAAATTTAACCAAACTTGGTATTTAGTTTGTCCCCGACATAAACTGGTGCTGATTATGTTTGGGGATCAATAGCTCAACAGGTGGCGCTGTGATAGCATTTTATCTAAATTGTTAACATGGCAGTATAGGACAAAAATTCGTATAAATGTGCATAATAAGAGTTGTTTTGAACTTGTGATTGTAAAATTAATATGAATTATTGATAATAGTAGTATGTAACTAGGAAAAAAATTTTCTGCATGGGGGGCATCGCTTCCCCCCCTGGGGGGAAGTACCCCCCCGGGGGGATAAATTTTCAAGATGGGTATCTTTCGAAAGGTCTCGTCAATACCTTTAAAACGAATGGTTGAACTATAAATCTGTGATAATTTAAAACAAAGTTATCGATTTTTTTTACTTAAAAAAAAAAAAAAAAAAAAAAAAAAAAAATCGTACTTTTTTTTTTTTTTTTTTTTTTTAATATTGTTACTGATTGAATATGTATAGGTAAATATAGAAGAAAGTCTTGTGGTGGCCACAACATACTAGTTTTTTTTTTTTTACTTTTAACGAAAAAAAAAAAATCGCAATTTTTTTTTTAACGATATTTAACCAAATTTGGTATTTAGTTGGTCCCCGACATAAAGTGGTGCTGATTACATTTGGGGATCAATAGCTCAACAGGTGTCGCTGTGATCCTATTTTTTCTATATTTTTAACATGGCAGTATAGGACAAAATTTCGTATAAATGTACATAATGAGAGTTATTTTTAACTTGTGATTGTAAAATTAATATGAGTTATTGATAATAGTAATAGTTAACTAGAAAAAAATGTCTGTGCATGTGGGGGCATCGCTTCCCCCCCCCCGGGGGGGATAAATTTTCAAGATGGGTATCTTTCGAAAGATCTCGTCAATACCTTTAAAACGAATGGTTGAACTATAAATCTGTGATAATTTAAAACAAAGTTATCGATTTTTTTTTACTTTTAACAAAAAAAAAAAAAAAAAAAAAAAAAAAATCGTACTTTTTTTTTTTTTTTTTTTTTTTTTTTTTAAATATTGTTACTGATTGAATATGTATAGGAAAATATAGAAGAAAGTCTTGTGGTGGCCACAACATACTAGTTTTTAAATAGTTTGTCGGTTAAATTTTGGCTACACGAAATAAAGGAGAAGTAAAATAAAAACTAAAATAATTTAGAAAAAAAAAAAAAAAAAAAAAAGAACTACGTAAGTAAACAAAACATTGGTGGTTACGATTTTCGCCAAATACAATCTCCAAACTGTTGCCAATGAAATTTATTGAAAATTATCTGTTACAAAGGGAACCAACGCATAGATGGTTAATGTCACACATGCTGGACCATGACAGAACCAATACGCAAGCGAAGTGATGATGTCACTGGCTATCCGTGAATGCAAAATAAAGATTTTCTATGTTAATCGCCCATTGGATTTTTTGTAAAAAAGTATAAAAATTGAGGATAATTATTTGCCGATTTTAATCCCCATATATTAGTTATCGTGTGCATGCGTTAGATTAAGTTGTTTTTGCTGTAAAATTGATAAAATTGGAATTTTAAATTTCAAAACTCTTGAAAAAAAAAATAATAATAATAAGTTAAATAAAATATTTTCTTTTCTTATGGATTTAGTTAACTCAACTGATTAATTAATATCAATAGCACTTGGTTGCCTGCTCCGTGGCTATTTAACAGAGTCTTCTTCATTACACAAGTATTGCCCCTTGTCGCGAAAGGATAATAATTTCCTGGCAATAATTTCCACCATCTGCTCTTGCCCGTTGTCGCGATGGGATCTTATCCTGGAAACTTGCAGGAGTACCAGTATTTAGCAATCTGTTTCATTTCCCAGAGACTTTACTCATATAGACTTTTCAATCAAGAACTTTCGTATACTTCATGCCACCTGTCGCGTGGGGCATAGCCCGGAAATTTAGCACCTGAATAATCGCCTACTGTCGGCTTAGGCCGGATTGCGCCTGGCGAAATTTGTATTTTTTTTTTTTTTTTGAGTTTTTCAATAAACTGCGAGTAGTCCCCTTAGAAGCGCTCTACATCGCTCCAAGAGTGATGAGCGGGGGCTGCTCCCTGTTAATGATACAAATAAATTGCAAACTTCCATATTCGATATAAAACATAAACATTTCCTTTCAAAGGATGATATTTACACAATAAATATCAGGAGTGGATCGAGACAGCACATTTCCACCTTTGAAATAGACATCTAAATTTTTAATTGTTGCCTTTATTTTAATTTTTTCAACTATAAAATAAAATATGCTTTCACGTGGAAATATATATATATATATATATATATATATATATATATATATATATATTAAATTTGTTAATGCATGTACTTACGGATAATACGTAAGTATCGTAATTTCGTGCACTTTTGCGATTCATACACATCAAGGTAGGGGTATCCATTGATTCTATTTTTTTTTTTTTTTTGGGGGGGGGGAGGGCGTCGGGGGAGTTATGTGCGCGATACTGATTGCAGCGAAAACGAGTTACATACGTTTTCAGATTCATGCACAGCGAGGCAGGGGTGTCCAGTGATGTTTTTTTGGTTTTCATGTGAGCGAAGCGTACATACGTGCGTGATACCGATTGCTGGGAAAACATGATTCATGCACAGCGTGGTAGGGGTGTCCACTGATATATATATATATTTTTGGTTTTTATGCGCTTGAAGTGTACATACGTGCATGATACAACACAAGTTTACGTGTTTTCCCATTACATTTTTCGTTTTCCATTTCATTACTTTTAGTGGAAGGATCTAAATTCATAACGGGGGTTTCAGGTAGTAGGAGGCGTTCTTACAAAAGAAAATATCTAATAAGCATTTTAAAGCATTTGGATGTCAAAAGAAAATATTATTTTTTTTTTTTTCTCACGTGAAAGCATATTTTATTTTATGGTTGAAAAAATTAAAATAAAGGCAACAATTAAAAATTTAGATGTCTATTTCAAAGGAGAAAATGTGCTGTCTCGATCCACTACTTAAATATCCAACTAATATACTAATTAAAAGGAAAATGATAAATATTCATTCTATCACAATTTGAAGTTAAATTTATTTTCAAATGTCTAAATAAAGTGTCTGATATAAAATACTCATATGTTGCAGCGGAATAGGTTTCATATCTGTCATCCTTGGTGAAAAAAAAAAAAAAATCACCAAATCATCTAGCGAACATATTTAATTCCTCTGAAAAATCATGGTTATTTTAACAACATATTAAGAGAGTAATGAATAATATGAAACAATATTTCGTACAATAAATATTACGAAAATATACATCTGGCATTATTTTCGTATTACGTTTTTGATCACTAAATACAAAAAAAAAAAAAAAAAAAAAAAAAAAAACGCCAAGGATGACATAGTTTTAAAATTTATAATTAAAATTTTGTCAATTTGACAGCAAAATAACTCAATCTAACACATGCATACGATAACTAAAACATATCTATACCCAAATATAAGGACTAAAATCAGGAAATATTTTTCCTCGATTTTTAATAATTTTTTTACAAAAAATCCAATGGGCAATTAACATAGGATGTCTTTTTCTGGCATCTACGGACGGTCAGTGACGTCACACTTCGCTTGCGTAGCAGCTGATTTAATGGATACGGGATTAGCTTTCCTTCGTTCAACATGAATCACGTGATATGAACCAACAGATTGCTATGTTTGGCTCTTTATCGCTATTTTGGCATTTAAAATTTCATTTCGGCAAATTATCCTTATTATTTGGTAACACAGTAGACCTATGACCGAAATAAATTGTTTTTAAAATAATTTTTTAGCTACATCACATTATAATAAATAATAAAATACATTTTCTTTCTTTCTTTTTTTTTTTTACTTTAGAATCTGAGAGGAGGCACATTCTACGTCCTAAAAAAGAGAAAAAGGACTCTGATCGCAAACATAATTAAGAGGTTAACAGACAGAAGAAGAAGTGATATTTTCAATAACAGAATTAAGGATTCAGTACTATGTAGTACTATTCATGTACTCATGTATTCAGTACTATTCATGTACTATGAAGTTCAATTTAGTATCATGTAGTATTTTGTATGGTCTAGTTGAAGTGGAATATACCAATAAACTTGTTGTCATTGAATATTTTCTTGTTAATATAATTTTATTATTGTTGTTGCCAATGTTTGTTTCAGATTATTAATTTTGTGGAGAAAAGGGAACAATGCATGCACGTAGTTTAACATTGTTTTTTGTTAATATATATAAAGATTCTAAAGAATAAAAAATAAATAAAAGATTGTCAATAAATAAATTTAATTTTTTTAATTTAAAATTTAAAATTTACTCTCGAAGAACCAAATTGTACCTAAACAAAACGCGGTTTGCAACTAGTGGTAAAGCGCCGAAGTCCTTAAAAGTTGAAAAAGTTATCAATAATTGAGAAGGTTGGTTGGTTGGGTTTTAGGTTGCACTAGTGCTGCGCAATTGGCAATTGGTGACGGTCTGGGACTCACCTCTAGAGGTGATCCGGAGACATGCCATCATAATTTTGATCCTTTATGGATGGGTAATAATTGAGAAGAAATTTTGTTTTATTAAGTGGTTACATAGTTTTCAAAGGCAAAAAAAAAAAAAAACATTTTCTATATTTCTTTTTAATGTAATAGTTGAAAGTTTTTATTCAAAATTTTGAGCATACAACAGACCAACATTTCAACAATGTTTTATAAATTTATTTAAAATTTTTAGAAAATTTAGCTGTTTATTCTGGTTCCTGGAGACCCTTCAATAAAGCGAAGAGCATGATTTTTCAGAAATTAATGCCCTGATCTCAACGGCATTTTTCACATTTCTTCAAAATAGAATTGATTACTCTAACAGACCATCTTCTCCATAGGATATTCTTAAAACATCCTATGAATGGAAGGACATTCTAGGGAAATCCACAGGATACACTATGGATATGTGTGCTGTTAGGGTAGTGCTTGAAAGGTGGATTAAAAAAAGAAATTGAAATTTGAATTTGAATTTTCGGCTGAGTTGTACGCAAGAAACAGTAAGATTCGCAATACATTTTAACACACGAATGGCCTTGTAAAATGAGTTGTAATAAGAAAAAAAAAAAGAGAAGAATTCTTTGTTCAAGCACTATCCAATTCTATTTTGAGAAAGTGTTCAAAATTTCAATAAGATCGGTACCTTAGTTTTTGAGAAATGGGGCTCACCGTTTTTATGAAGATCTCTAAGAAACCAGAACCCACCAGCTGAATTTTCCAAATTTTTTAATTAATAGTTAAATTTAGAAAATATTTTTAAAATGTTGATGTTTTTATATGCTCAAAATTTTAATTAATTTTTTTTATTTACTTTATATACTCATACAGTTAGCAGCAAAATTATTAAAACACACATCCACACTTTTCGCTTTTTTTTTTTTTAGTTTGATCGCTAATTTTTATCGTCAACTTACTTTTTTATAAACAGTATAAGATCAAGATCATGACTCGACAAATATTTACTTAACAAAACAGTATTAGGTGCACATCTTTTAAGTAGGAACTATTGCTAGTGGTTCAATAATTTTGCTGCCGACTGTATATAAATAGAGAAAATATGCTTATTCTTAGCCTTTGAACCTGTGTAACCCCTTAAACATTTAAATTTACTTTTAAAGTATATAGCGATATCTAAAGAAACGCAGCATGAAGGTTTTGATCAAATACCGAAGACTCTGGAAGAAAGAACTTTGGTATTATGCAAAATCATGAAAATATACATTTAAAATGAATTTTTACAATTGACAGCTATAACCGTTATAACTTTTTAATGTCTAGTTGTAATAAGAACCAGTAAGAAACAAAATGGCACCAATTTAATAATATTGGTTTATTAGGACTGAGGGCCTATTAGTCTCAATTTGGGATTTTTGCGTTATCGATTTCGATAGTTGGACATTTGTCGAAATCTAAAATTTATCGAAAATATAATTGAATAATTTGAAAGCGATGTTATAATTTGAAAAAAACTAATAGTCCTCCGCCCTAAACTAAATTCAGCTTTTGCCAGAATTTCATCAAAATCTTTTTTTTTCTTTTTTTTTTTTTTTTTTTTTTCTTATTGAAAGAAAAAGAAAAGGAAATTAATAATAATCAGCATCGTTACAGGCGATATCGAAAAAGTTTTTTTTAATAATTTTGAATTAGAAAATAAAAAGTGCGCGTGAAATAATATGAAATAAAAATAAGTAAAAAAATGAATTTAATGATTTAATGTTTTTGTTTTTGTTTTTCATGGCTGCTCATGCATATAAAAAATGCGTATTAAAACGAGTCGAAGAAGGAAGCGAAATAAGTATTGAGTTATATTACGATAAATACGATGTATAATATGATACGATATATTAGACCTATCGTCCAGGGTTAGTAGGCATTTTCGTTGAAAGAAATAGTTTGTTCGTTCGGTGCAACTTGCACATTAGTCCCGTGAGGTACAACTTTCACATTAGTCCCTTGAGGTACAACTTTCACTTTAGTCCCGTCAGGTACAACTTGCACATTAGTCCCATTTTAATTTTTTTTTTTTTTTTTTTTTTTTTTGTGACCCACATTAACGATACTAATTTTAAGCCCTTCCTCTCATTAAAAATAAGCTAAAAATGTACGACAAATTTTATATTTGTGTATTAATATATAGATAAAGCTTTGGTAATTTTGATGTTATTTTCAAAGATCTGCATGAAATTACCCTAACAATAACTAAATTTCTTTTTCAATCGATTTTTTTTTTCAAAAAAATGAAAAGTTGGAAGTAGGGGTGATAAAGCTATGTTAACAACTAAACATTAAAAGTTGTTACATGTTATTTTTGAAAAATCTGGGCCAAGTTTCCTAAATATTTCCATTTACTTAAACAGTCTTAACTTTTATCTATTTTTTTGATTTGGAATCGAACAGTGGAATACAGAATTTTGTACCACCAGATGGCGCTGTAATATATTGTAATTTCAATATTTGAACGCGTATTTCAATTTCTAATTACGATTAAATTATTTTTAATGCATCATTCGAAAGATATTTTAAAGTTCTTTTATATTATCCAAAGTTTTCACCAGATTTACACGTTTTGAGGTTTCCTGAATCAGTTTTCTTATATGGCGCTGTAATAAATCTGGTGAAAACTTTCTATAATATAAAAGTACTTTAAAATATCTTTCGAAGGATGTATTTAAAATAATTTTATCGTAATTAGAATCAAGAGACTCGGTAGAGTCTCAAGTGACGTAAGCGGAAAAACAAACGAATGCCACCGTCACGACACTCAGCGGAAACGGAAAAACGAACGAAAACTGCGACACTTATATATACAGCTAGTTATTATTTTTTGTTAATTCAAATTAATTTCAACTTTTATTCTCAGCGTAACAACACAGTTATTTGATTAAAAATAAAAATAAAGAAGTCGAGTCCAGTTTCTCTTCGTATGAAAAATGGCTTGGACCTATTAGAAAATAAACTTGAAATACTACCGAACAGTTGAGGGTTAATAATGTATATTTCGAATTAAAATAATAATAATAATAATGTAGTAATACACTACACATTCAACAACAAATTAACCTGACGTACAGAGGCTGTTCGCATATTTTTTAGACGATTTTATTTCGCAGTAAGAAAAAATCGTTTGCACGGAGAATTTTATTTTCACAACAGTTATATTTTTGGACGTTTTATTTATCTTCTCATATTTATCATTTTTGTTTAGATGCAAAAATGCGCTTTTAAAAAGGCAGTGGATGGAAGGATAGGTTTCCGCTCTTTCCAAAGATAGTTTTTCGTGAAATCTTTATGAAAAGCATTTATCAGGAGAAAAATGGAAAAATGTTGCAACAACAGATGAATCTTGGGTCTATTTAAGTGGTTGCAATAAAAAAAGGTCAATTTATTATCACAAAAGTGGAGAAAAAAAAATTTGCTACATGGTTCAAAGCATCAAAAGAGAGTTTTTCTAAAGGATTTATGATTGCCACTGGTTTTATCATACAAGCGCAAGATAAAAGCAAAAAATTTGGCAAAAATGTCAAAATCAACTCTAAATACTCTCAAGAACATATATTAATTCCAATTTTTAAAAATGAAAATCCAGATCTTTATCCACAATGCTATCATCCGTTGAACTGTATCAAGACAAAACAAGTAGCCACACATCGCAATCCACAATTGCTTTTCTAGAAAAAAATAGAAAAAAAAAAAAAACGGGATTTAAAACCATACCCTTCACTGATATTCCTGCTAAATCTTCTGATGTATCACTTTTGGATTTTTGTGTTTTTCGACTCTTAAAATCAACATTATCCAAACACCGACCTACAACGCTTTGTGGATTCTGGAAAGCCGTTCAAGAGGAGTAGAAAAATATACCTCTTCCGATATTATAAAAAGCATTATTATCATAGAAATTATGATGTAGAATGTTAGTTAAGAACAAGGGCTATCAAACTGAACAAATAAAACACGAAATATGAGTGATATTGCTTCAGTACACTCCATCAAAATCGTCTAAAAAATGTGCGAACAGCCTCTGTACAACTCAATTTCAGAAACTTTTGAATACACTTTAGAATCCATTTTATGAAAGACATAAAAATAATTGTTTAAATATGCAAATAATAATAATAATAATAACAATAATATTTCTTGACAGAATTTGTTTGTCCACAATAAAGTGCAAAATTTCATAAAAAAAAAAAAAAAAAAAACAAAAAAAAGGTCTTTCCGGCTCATTTGGAAGGGTAGGTTTATTTTTACCATGTTTTTATTAACTTCGATTCTTGTTTGTCTGTTTGTGTGTTTGTCAGGGACAAATCTTGCAATCGATTTTTAACTAACTTCCCGACTAGCTAGATATTTGAAATTTTCCAGCTCACAACACGGTGACAATACATTTTTCTAATAATTTTAGTCAACTATTGCAGGTCCCGCTGCCTTCGGCAGCGCTTATATGATTCGACAGAAAATTTATTTAACTAACTTCCCGACTAGCTAGACATTTGAAACTTTCAGAATAGTTCAGAACACGGTGAAAATACATTTTTTAAATACCTTTAGTCTACTGTTTCGGGTTCCCGCTGCCTTCGGCAGCGTTATCAGTACAAAGCTTGCAATCGATTTTTCACTAACTTTCCGACTAGCTAGACATTTGAAACTTTCAAGATAGCTCAAAACACAGTGACAATACATTTTTTTAATACTTTTAGTCAACTGTTTCAGGTCCCCACTGCCTTCGGCAGCGTTTATATGATTCAACAGAAAATTTATTTAACTAACTTCCCGACTAGCTAGACATTTGAAACTTTCAGAATAGTTCAGAACACGGTGAAAATGCATTTTTTAAATATTTTTAACCAACTGCTCCTGGTTCCTGCTGCCTTCGGCAGCGTTAGCAGTACAAAGCTTGTAATCGATTTTTCACTAACTTCTCGACTAGCTAGACATTTGAAACTTTCAGGATAGCTCAAAATACACTGACAATACATTTTTTTTATACTTTTAGTCAACTGTTTCAGGTCCCTACTGCCTTCGTCAGCGTTTATATGATTCAACAGAAAATTTATTTAACTAACTTCCCGACTAGCTAGACATTTGAAACTTTCAGAATAGTTCAGAATACGGTGAAAATGCATTTTTAAAATATTTTTAACCGAATGTTTCGAGTTCCTGCTGCCTTCGGCAGCGTTACCAGTACAAAGCTTGCAATCGATTTTTTACTAACTTCCCGACATTTGAAACTTTTATAATAGCTCAAAACACGAGAGCAATGAATTTTTTTTTTTTTTTTTACTTTAATCCAATTGCTCCGGGTTCCCGCTGCCTTCGGTAGCGCTTATATGATTCAACAGAAAATTTAAAAACATGGTATATAAAAAGATCTTTTTATCTTGTAATTATTTTCTCTCATTAAGTAGCCGCCATTTTAAAACAAAATGGTCACTGCAATTTATTGATGGATTGGTGGAAATACTGATGTGGCACTGAGCATATGTAGTTTAGAAAATCGATTCATAAACACCTTTTCTATGTGAATTAAAAATATTCCAACCACCGGCACTGGGAAACAAGACGGCGGATCAAGTTAGCAAATAAACATATCAAATATTCATTTCTATTATTCAAATTTCGCTCGCATTAATTCACTGTTTGAAAAGTTTTTTTGTTGACAAATTAAATAGCCGCCACTTGGAAACAAAATCACGGAGCAAGTTGCTCAGTCAATTAATCCGAGATATTTATAGGATAAGTCCACTATCGCAACTTTGTCTCGAATAAAATCAGTGTTTCAAAAGTTATCGTGATAACAAATTCTCAAGTGACAGCTTACAAATGGCCGAAAGGTGGAAACAAATTTGCGGAGCAACTTGCCCGCCTAAATCATTTAAAATATTTAAATGAAAAGTCCACTGTTCAACTTTAGTTCAAATTGATTAAGTATTTCAAAAGTTATCGTGATAATAAATTTTCACGATAACTTTTAGTTTTACGTGGACGACTCTTGGGAACAATATGGCAGAGAAAGTTGTCTAGCAAATTTATCCACGATATTTGAAGTGTAAGTTCACTATCCGACTTTGGTTCGAATTAGTTGAGTATTTCAAAAGTTATCGCGATAAGAAATTTTCAAGTGACAGCCTGATTTTAAGTACACAGAAACGAATTTCTCCGATACATCTGACACATATTCGATTCAGATCTGTACGATTTCCGAATTTTCTGACAGAAAACGGTATAAAAAAGGTCCAAATTTGTTTTTAATGTTGTCTGACGGTTAACATTTTGAAAATTGTTATCGATGTATACATGCTAATTCTTAAGACTGTGCTACCCACCGACATTTATACGTAACCTTAATTACAACAACCCTTCATTCGAAAAAGTAGTCCTTACCTTTCTTGACGATAACAAGCCACATACAGTTTAGAAGGCTTCAGTGCGACTGCAAGTCAACAATTTCTTAAAATACAAGTAAATTTATTATTTCGATTCCTTAATCTGATGTTAAAAAATTATCATATCTCTGATATCAGAATGATATCTTGTATTCTATACTTTAGTAGTACTTCTTAAAACTATCATGTTTTGAATACCTACCTGATAACTATTTGACACACCTGTACAAATATCATATTTTTGGTACCGTACAGACACCGCGTATGGGATACAACTTTATTTTTCACGCAAAAGGTATCTAAATGTTACACAAAAATTGACATACCTGACACATCAGATATGTCTGATACCAGAACATAATTTTTTCTGATACTTATGTGTTTGCTGGGAAGAGCCCATTGCTCAAATTTGATTTCAAATACGGAAGGTAGCCGCTTACAGTATGTAGCGGTTTTGAGTGATTTTAACCTCTAAAGAGGGGCTCTGATGGCAATGTGAATATTTAAAAGAGCCCGTGTCGAAAGATTAAGCTTCCTTCGTTATGTTTACTGCATAAACAAGAAAAAAAATTACGAAGGCCACCAAAGCTCTCACACGACATAGTGACAGATGAAAAAAGAGAGCACCGGAGCTTTGCTCCCTCGCAAGAAAAGGCTAATTAAAAAGGGATTACATTGATATTAAAAGGATTCTTTACCACCTTGAGGAGAAAAGCTGGTGTCTGCCTTGGAAGACTGAAGAGTTGGTTGGTAAGATTGGAAAGATACATTAAGAAGTTACAGATGCCGGTTAGTTTCTGGAGTAGGGCATACCGGGTAACGATGTTAAAAATCCAATCGATAGATTTTTTTGGTGGGTTTAGGATACTCCAGTGTTGGGTTAGTGAACATGAGAAAAAGTAATGATTTGCACTACCCCTCATCTCTGCACTCACATTATGAGGTGCATGAGTAATGAAACTTGTAAAAATGTGATCTGAACGGGACATGACCCGTCAAAAAGGCTGTTATGGCTGGGGAGAGGTAAAGTTATAATTTGAAACTTTTGGGAGGAAGTTAAAAGTAAATCTACCTTTGGGAAAAGTATCCCAATATAGTTGCCATTCTTCCTTTAGCCGCACTTTAAGACATTTTTTGATGAAAGAGAGGAGGGGGGGGGGAGAAGAGCAGAACTTATTCCACTGCTTCTTTTTTAGTAGTAGTTTTTGCTAAATGATCCGCCATTTCATTGCCCTCAACGCCCCTATGAGCTGAGACATGAGCTAAAGAGAAAGAATCGGGCTTGGACAGAAGATCTAATTTGATTTTCTGAATAATAGGGTGATTACTACTGCGGCGAGCCAAAGCCTCAAAGCCTGAGAGAATGTGCGCAAATTTGATTGGAATTGATTCAGTATTACAAAAGTTATAATGTTAAATTTCCAAATGGCCGCCCCTTGGAATAAAAACGAAGCAATTTGCACAGTGAAATCATCCAAGATATTTGTATGATAAGTTCATTATCCAACTTTGGTTTGAATCAGTTTAATTTAAAAGTTATCTTGATGCACATTTTCAAGTGACAGCCTGATTTTAAGTAGCCGCAGATTGGAAACAAAACGTCGGAACGTCTTTTCTATCCAAAATACTTGAATGATAAATTCACTGTACAGCTTTGGTTTGAATTGATTTAGTATTTTAAATGTTATCGTGATGATACATTTTTAAATGGTAGTCAGATTTCAAAAGGCCCAGCTTACTTTAAAATATCCGCAAAAATGGCGAATAAAGTTCATTTACAAACTTGGTTGAGACCCTTATATGGTCCATATAAACATCAAAATTCAAGCAAATCTAGTTTTAAATACGTTTTTTATAATGTGGATTTAAAATTTTTAGGTGGTCATTAATTGAAAACAATGAAAATATTCTGTATATTTTTACACTTTGTATCATAACATTTATATTCTTTAATTTAGCCTTTAAAATATATCAGGAGAGAAACAAAATTAATTTTGTTTAGAATGAATGAGATCCTCCAAATTATTATTTTAGAATTCCTTCAGCTGCATGTAATTTTTAAATACTACGGATGATTTCAACCTCACTGAAATTTTTTTAAAATATAGAAAAAGTGAAAAACATTGAGGATCGATTAAATTTTAATGAGAGTAGCTGATACGATATATATATAGTATAACAGGTGTCCCATAAATCTATAGACCTTTAAAAAATTAAAAAAATTTGAAGGAGTTAGTGGAATTGAACGCGGGTTGCGGAAAAATTATTCTCGTGAAGAGGGGATATTTTTGGTAAAGAAAAAAATAATAATTCTTGTGAACAAAGGGCACTGTACAGAGTGAACTACTCCAGAGAGCATGTCTCACCTTGGCGATTTAGAGATATAAAACCTCCAGGAGAGGGCATCAACATCTCTTCCAGCAGATCCGTGAACATGGGCGCGGCCCTGAAAAGATCAGCAGAGGGAGAGGACCCGAACTCCACTCGAACTAGTTGCCCTACCGGCCAGGCCAGGTCCTGGAAGCTCACTCGAGTCTATAAGAAAAACGAGGCCAAAAATGAAGAGTTCGGATGCAGCCATAAGTAGACGCTCCAACCGCCTAGCGCCTGAAAGAGCACCGCCCCACAACTACAGAGCCAAATTAATTATAGTAGCAGCCAGTGAATGTGAGTCCCAATATAGTAGGGTACTACGTCTCATCAGCCAGCTCGTGGCGCCCGTGCCACCTCGTTAGCTCAGCGCCCTGAAAACTGCATCTACCCAGGGGCCAGCATGAGGAGGTGAGGCCGGCCGACGCCAGTAGGAAAACCGCCATCGCCATGAAGACGACTCACCACGACCCCCGAGGGTACTGTACATAAGCAAATCACACATTTCCGCAAAAAACTATATTTATTTGCATGCAGATATTGAAGGACCCTCCAGACACTGGCAACATACAGAGTGACAAAACTCATAAATTATCTATTGTCCGAAAGTGACACTTGAAATTTTGCACACATTTACAATGAAGGGCATTAGTTTTTATTGCTCTTTTACAAAAGAGACCCCCTTCTCATGCAATTATTGCACTAGGAGGTTTGTGAGCTTCGACTGCAGTGATCGTCGATCGTCTAAACAACATCAAAGAAATATCAATAGAGCCGACTTCCAGATTTCTAAGTTGCCAGTCTCTGAAGGGTTCTTTACAGACATATAAATCCTACTCTATGTGCCCGCCATCACCGCAAATTACAGTTTGCAATTGAATTACAACACCGCTAACTGTAGTGTCAGTCGGCAGTTCTTACCTGAGGGAAATATCTCAACAAATAACGCTTTATCCGCCAAATTAGTAACCCAATTAAAACTTAATATATGTGCAAGTAGGAAGCAAAATAAGAATAAGCTGTGTTAATCGTAAAACCGTACAATTTATAGGACTCTGATTTGCAAATTTCTCGTTACACATCCGTGTAGTGCCCTCTATCGACGAAAAATATAAATATTGTTTCTTTATCCCCTCCCCTCCCCCCCCCCCAAAAAAAAAAAAAAATCAACTTTTATGAGAATAATTTCTTTGTAAACCGCGTTCAATTCTATCAATTTCTACAACTTTTATGAATTTTTAAAATATCTACAGACTTATGGAACACCCAGTATATATATGTCATATTAAAATGGACAGCCACACGTTAAATAATTAACTAAGTGCAGTTAGTGAACCAAGTGGTGGTTTTATTAACTCGAGATGTTACAGCATTCACGCGAAGGTGAGCTATCCTTGTAGACTTACATCTTAAAAAACCTAACTTCAGACGAACAACATAACAACTAGCAAGTAGCCACTCCTGAGACTGACTGAATGACTGAATATTCCTTTTTGCGGGAGCGACCACTCGATGCTGAAAGTGCTCTAATTGGCTTAGGGGAGTCATACGATACCAAGGAGGGGTCAGAATATTCTGGATTACATTTGCATTGCGCAATATAATAAATAACAGTTTTATTTCATCGGAAAATAAAATAAAGATACCTTTAAGAATTGAGAACAAGTTAAAGAATTTGTAATTTATGAAATATCTAGAAAATGAATTAATAAAGAATTAATTAGGGCGCTATCAGTGGATTAGTGGGAGGTAAAGACATTTAAGTTTGAGAAATAAAGATATAATTTTAAGGGGACTTTTAATTATATTTCATATATATGTATATATATATATATATATATATATATATATATATATTGATCCAATATATAATTATAAATGTTAAACATATTACTTATTTAAAAGAAGAATTCTAAATTTTCATTATATATTAATTTCCTTTTAACAGCCCTAAGAAATATATACATATGTATATATATATATATATATATTTAAGTTATTAATTAAATATTAAAAAAAGTAATCAGCGTAGTATTAACAGGAGTTTCTCTTATCCTGCATTTCAATACTATAAAGCTAGACTGTAGATTATGGGGTAAGATAAAGTACTGTATATAAAACTATATTAAAAATAATTTAAGCTAAGTTTATTAGCAGTTTTATTTCACACATAATTTTGTAGGAGGGGGGATACCGACCCAATGAGCCCCCCATTTAAATATAATAACTATATTTAGAATTGAAATTCGTCATTAAATTTAAGGGCTTATTGCAAATTATTCAAATAAAATTCACTCGCACCACTCTCAGAAACTTACTAATCTTGATCAAACTTTTTAAACGGTTAACCTCATATGAACTTCAAAATGCAACATTTGAATTTCCTACAATTATTTGTTTTTAAGTTACGCTGATAATAGACTTGCACTAATCTTAATGGGATTAAAATCTGTTATTCATATGCACAGAAGAATACTTTCTATAGAATAGAATATACTATTCTATAGAATAGATTAGCATTAAGATTTACAGGAACAAAAAAAATATTCAGCTACATGAAGGAAAATTATTGAATATTTGCTAGAATTATGTTCTCGTTTACATTAAGAGTTTTTTACTTTCTAACAATTTTTAAGAGTGAATATTAATTGATTTCGTTTAACTGTGTGTCTATCCGTCTACCTATCTGTTCGTCTGCCATCTCCAGAATCCGTAAATATTTTCAGAATGTTTTTAAAATGGCATATGCAATGCAAAAATTTCCCGTTAAATAATGATTTATCAACTTTTTATTTTACTCTCACTTTACCATTTATTTATAAAACAGTAGAAACATCATTATTTTGCAAAGATGCCTAAAAAAAAAAAAAAATGCTGTGCAGATATTTATCTAGAGTGAGGTCAATTAACCGTAATTTTACTTCTGACTGTTTGGAAAAGCCATTTTAAATTTCTTTTATGGTCGATTGGCTACAGCATTCCTGTAAAAGAAAAAGTAATTCAGTACAGTCTTTATATAGCCTAAATGAAATGGTACAAAGACTTTATTTGTCAAATAAGTAGTAAGATTCATATATTTTGTGTTATATTTAGTATATAATTTTGATTTATTAGATTTATTTTACGATCTCAACCCTAAAATAAAAATGCGGTTGAATAACCGTTATCTGAAAATACGGTCAAACGTATAGACAGAAAACTGCCGTTCAAAGAACCATTCTGTTACGAAGAAAATTTTTACAGTGCATTATTCAAGTTTGCTATAGAATATTTCTTATTTAAAATAGCTTTAATAGGCTTTGTGTACAACTGGGTAGTGTACAAGGATACCTGAAAAAAAAAAGTTGCATTACGTTTTCAAATTTGCATAACGTCTTCTCAACTTTGCTCGAAAACAGCCATATATTAGTTGAAATTTCAACTATTATTTATTCTTATTGAAGATTTTTTTTTCCCGTTGTCCGTGTAACCCACATAGTTAAGCTGTAATGCAATTCGTCGACTAGAACGGGAACTACACTGTTAAAAATTTCAACAGAAAACTCTGTAATCTATTATCTTAAGTCTTACGTAAAATTACAGAGAAAAATAAACGGAGATGTTAAAAAACTTACATTATACATTCATGTTAACGGCCCTCTTCACTTACCGTCGCCAGAAGCCCGAGCCAATGTTATTCTATGGGGAAATTTTCTTTACAAATAACTTATTAACTAATACATATTTTTAAATTCTGTTTTCACATTCAGAAAATTCCCAACTGTTAAAATTGACGGACCTTTTAAAGAAATGTATTTTTTTAATTTTCAGTATTTTATTTTGAAATTGCAAAATGAAAAAAATTCACATATTGAAAATTCGTATTTTGCAGCTTCAAAAAAAAAAAAAAAAAAAAAAAAGTATATATATATATATATATATATATAAATTAAAAATAAAATAAAATAAAATAATAATAATAATAATAAAAGGTCCGTCAATTTAACAGCTGGGAATTTTCAGAATGTGAAAACAGAATTTTAAAATATGTATTAGTTAATAAGTTATTTGTAAAGTAAAATTTCCCATAGAATAACATTAGCTTCGGCTTCTGGCGGCGGTGAGTGAAGTGGGCCCTTAATGACTAATATTAATTTAATTAATTATTGGTGAGAATATATGTGTGACTTAGAATGCTTTTTCTACAGTAGAAACAGTCATTTTAAATTTTAATTAAATAAAAAATTAGGTAAAAATACACAACAAAGATTGAGAAACTCGATTAGTCACTTTTACCTTAGAATTACTGTAAATTTACAGAGACTCTGGATAAATATTTACATTAAATTTACAGAAATTTTTAACAGTATACGTAGGTTAAAAACAGAATAATTTTAATTATAACCATCCAGTAATGTGGAGATGTTGAAATGGGTATCTGTCTCTTGCACCTTGAGCTGAAATAACCATTTTTAATTAAAGTTTAGCCAAAGAGAAAGGAGTGAGATTGCCTCATCAGATTGTTGCTTAATGAATAAAATTTTTTTTCTAATAATGTAAAATGTTATAAATATTATTATTGGGAAACATTTTCAGAAAGAATTTTTAATATTTATTGTGTGAAATCACTTGCAATATGATATGTTTTCTGAAAACATTTATTTCTGATAATCTACGAGATTAAAATTGAAAAAAAATTATTATTATATGTATAGCTTTGGAGTGCAGTCAAAATAGCATAATAAATTTTATTACTAAATCGAAATTACGCAATATTATTAGGATATTTAAAAATGGAAATATATGATAAATTGCTTTAAAATAAAATTTATTTTTTCCTAGTTATCACCATAAGCATTTCTGATTAACAAGAGTAATAATAATAAAAGTTTTGAAATATTTCTAGTTGAAACAGTTTCTATGTAATTGAAGAATTAAAAAAAAGAAAATGTATTTACTTCTTATGAGGAAATGTAGATTCTTGTATAACGTTTTGGTACAAAAGTAATGATAATTTAAAACTTTTTATGAAAAGAGTAGAATCATGGTAGTTAAAGTAAGTATACCATTTTATATCTATTATGTAATTTATTCATCTTAAGGGAGGTTTAGTATAGTTATATGCGCTGCAGAATATCTTTAGAGCCTTTACCAACAAACACTGTAATAATAAATTTGTAAAGAAAATAAATGTGTATAGGGGAAAGAAAAGAAGTACATAACTTGCCAACCATCTCATTATGAACCGTACAATTTTTAGTACACGCCTTTTTTTTTTTCACACCAGTCATTTTTTAGAGTTATTTTATTCTTATTTAATCTCAACAATATTTGAAGAGAATTATTCTAAAAATAAAATGGTGTGAAAAAAGGGACGTTTTTTCAAGGGGCCTTAACAATTGTACGGTTAATAATGAGATGGTTGGCGAGTATGAAGAACCAAATATTCTGTAAATAAATATACTCCTTAGCTATAATCCGGAGCTATAACGCTTTTCGTGTTTATATTTATAATAATGGACCATTTCCCTTGAAGAACATTTAAAGGATAAATTGTGAGGCATTATTATTATTGCTTTTTTTCTGAATGAATGGTGGGATTACTTTACAACCTTACATTCTTAATGATGGCATTTAAATTGTTTTCAATCAAACAAAACATGACGCTACAGATTTGTTAAAAAATTACGAGAATTATTTTTTTTTCCCTTTAAAGTTTTTATTTTTATTTTTTATTTTTTTTTAAATTACAAATTGTGTGAAAAATCATTTGTAGATTTTTTTTTTTTTTTTTTAAGATAATGTAATTTAAAAATTCATAATGTGTTTCTCATTATCACATTTAATCCGCGCATAAGAGTGTAAATCTTAAGTAAAATTAAAAATTGAAAAATTTTCCATATATTTACTTTTTTTTTTTTTTTTAGTTTGAAGCGTAAATAAAAATTTCCAATATAAAAGCTTTGCGATACGCTATAATCTATATAATATTTCTCTAACGTGGACCAGTTTCAATTATTTTTTGTCGAAACGATACGATACGCGAGGATAAAAAAAATAATATTTGTACATGAACAATATTTAAGCTCAATGGACTAATAAGAAAAAATGACGACATTTGTCTGGTGAGATTATTTTACGAAAAAAATGTATTTTTAACAGTTGTTTCTTCAGAATCCTTGCAAGCGTCATTTTAAACCTAGCAATATTTTAAAAATATATACAGATTATGAACTTTTGTGTCAGAAATTGACTAAAAAACCCATTCATAAAAAATATAATCAAAATATGAATTATTATTATTATTTTTTAAATTAATAATAATTAATGAAAAGTCGTTTGCAACATGACGATAAAAATTTAAAAGGCGTCGTGGGAGTCCTATATTAAAACTGTACTGCCTGTGGAAGTATGAAAATTGAGTCGTGAACCATGAATTTTATTTGGAAACCTTTCTTTGAATGATTTTGGTTTCACTATTGTACAATATTAATTTGTTTTTATTAATAATTTGGCTTCTGGTAAATTAAAATTTTAATTAGGTGGTGAAATTGGTATAACATTTAAGAGTTTCAAATTTTAAAGGTAAATAATAAAAGAAATAAAATGCGAATATTTCGCACGGGTTTGCTAGTTATTAAATGCTTTCCTTCAGCAAACTACTCGTTAAATGATAAAGTAACTTATTAAGTTGGTAGATAATGTAAACAATGTAGCAGAAAATAAATAAAATAGCTTTTAGAGTATAGTTTCTTGTTTCCATTAAAGCTGTGTTTCCACCATAACAGTGAATAGAGCCAGTTGCCAGCCAGTCACTCAGAAGAAACAGTTTTCCATTCTTTTTTTTTTTTTTTGCTTAGTATTACCATGCAGAACTATTTAACATAAATTTTCGGTTTTTCTGTATATCCATCTGACCGCACTGTAATTCCCTTAAATATACATAAAAATCCTTGAAACTCATATATGTTATACTCTTGAGATCTAAGATCGTAATTTTAGTGTGAATTTTAGAATAATTCTTATTATTGCTCCCTATTGAACTAGAAAACACTAATATAGGGTAGGTGCTCCAGTGATTAGCATGCTCCAGTAATTGACATCTATCCCGAAATAATTAATAAATAAGAAAAATAATAAAATCATATGTTTTACATATAAGAATTTTAACATTTTATGTCAGACACTGGAACATAGGGTGCTAATTACAGATAAAATGAAAAACTGGCAGTGCCAATTACTGGAACATTGAGTGGGTGTCAAAAAAAAAAAAAAAAAAAAAAAAATGTTATCAAATGTATATATTTCAACATGTACGCAGAGCCTGATTAAGGGGGAAGCACACATTATCTCCGCTCTCACCGGAATATTTTTACAACTATTTTTTACTTCATGTCATAGAAATTCCACGCTTTGACGAGGAAATATTTTTTATAAAAAATGAACGGCGTAAAACAATCCAATTTACTCACCGTTATTAGACACCAGAATTCTTTTAAAATAATTTTTAATGAGAATTTTCTGTTTATTATAGGAGGAAAGTATTTGTTAAAAAATAACGGTGCAAGTATAAATAATGTGTGCTTCAGGCGCTGCATATATGTGGTTCTGAATGTCTTTCATGCCATATGTACTAACTTAAGATTTCTAAAAATAGTTTCTGATGACTAGAACATTAAATATGTACATCAGAGATTGCTCTAAAAGTGTCAATCACTGGTGCACTTACCCTATATCAATTTATTTTTAAGTTTTAAAAATACATTGTTTTTTGATATGTCCAATAGAATGGGCATTGGGTCTTAGGAGGTAAAAAACCTTCTTTACATGAATCTTAAT